>ML660200.1:5307010-5447078 GCA_007570785.1 Antilocapra americana | reverse complement strand
TGTGTGTGTGTGTGTGTGTGTGTGTGTGTGTGTGTGTGTGTGTGTGTGTGTAGATCTAGTTCTCACAAGGAGGCACAGAGCAAAAGAAAAGTTGTAAGGTTTGAGCCAAACTAAGTACTGACATGTGAGCAAAGCTTTGTTAAAACTAAATGTGAATCTGTAAGGCCTCAGTCTGCTGATCACCTCTGGTGACTTCTGGCAACTCAGCACTTTAGCTCAGGAATGGCTGCAAATTAGAGATTCCAGGGTGAATTCCAAACCAAATTCTTAAGATAACTCAATTCTGTATGCCCTGCTATTAGGAAATTTTGTAAATGGCCCCCACTGTCTCCCAGCTGCATTATTCTCTGTCTTTTTATCTTTGTTTCTGGGGCCTGAAACATCTTTACCAACTACCCATATCATAAATTTCACAATGAAGTTGAAATATCACTTTCTTACTGGAGGCCTTCATAATCTCCCTGGTGAGTTTTTCTCACCACATTCCTATAACATCTTGTACACTCTCTATTACAACATTAGTACTCAATTAACAGTATTTATATGGTCTTTTACCTTGCACATACCTCCATGAAATATCTGAATGTTTTCAGGAAGGTCCCCTCTTCCTTTTACTGTCTGTCTCCCACCCCATACCCATCTTCTAGTCTGAAGGATGATTTCAATTTCACCTTTATGATTTTAATCCTTAGTAAGTACTTTAAAAATAGGCAACAGTGATTTGTTGACTTACTTTGTCCAAATCTTTGCCTTCCAACATAACGCATCTTTCCATCTTCTCCTCCAACATTTATCAAGTACAGAGCTTTGGCACTATTCCAAGTAACACAACAAGCCAAGTCCATCTTTTGTCATAGTTCTTCATGTGAAACAAGGCAAAAAAGAGGATCTTAGCTAAATACTGATGATAGAGGCCTAGGAGGATGAGAAACACTTTCCAATGGGAATGGAATTTAGGGAGCAGAAACATTTGATTTTCTTACTTTCAAGATAAAGCTATAAAACTGTGGAAGTAAGAAAAGTGAGATAAAATTGATTTTAACTAGAACCACCCCAAAAGGCTTTTGAGGAGATTCACGTATTCAGATAAAAGATTTTAAGCTTTAACTGCCTTTCAGAGTATGGGCCTGGTGAGGATGGTGCTATGCATGTGTGTTTGAATGAACTGATATAAAATATATACAATATGCTAGAGCAAACTGAAAGAGTTCACTGGCTAAGTATGTCATTTTCCTCAAACAATATTTGTTTTGCCTCCATTACAAATTTTGCCAGTTGAAATTATCTCAGACCATAGCAGAGATTGATATTCTGTTATTTTTATTAGTAAATTCTGATATGTTGTGAATTTCTTCAAGTCCTCTTTTTTAAGGTTGTGTTATAAAGTTCACATGCAAAAATTTAGCATTTGTAATGAAATAAACCTAACTTTTTGTAAAGTTATAAATAAAATACTCTGAAACTATTTTTCCCTTCCCTTTTGCAAAAAGAAATGACTTCAAGACCTTTAGTGATGACATTAACTTCATACTTCAATCTTTAATGAAAAACACTCAAATATTTATAGAAATAGGGCTTCCCTGATAGATTCCCTCAGCTGATAAAGAATCCGCCTGCAATGTGGGAGACCTGGGTTCAATCCCTGGGTTGGGAAGATCCCCTGGAGAAGGGAAAGGCTACCCACTTCAGTATTCTGGCCTGGAGAATCCCACGGACTGTATAATCCATGAGGTCCCAAAGAGTAGGACACAACTGAGTGACTTTCATTTTCATTTTTAGAAACATATTTGGAGCATTTTTCAGTACTAAACTGTAATTAAGCCTACATATTTATGGCTTTAGAATTGACTGGACTTTGTATTAAATTTTCCAATACCTCTACTTATAAATAGGGTACTATAACTTTCTGCTTATTAATATCTGATTAGTTTTAGGACTAAAGGAGTATCAATCTGAAGTTCCTCTCTTGCAGAGTGTAATACTATGTGCAGAGCTTTAACTGAAATGACTTTACTATTGAAAAAGTAAGTAAATAATTGGTACGCACTTTGGTAAGCTTTATATTGATAGGTACATATAAGAGAAGAAACACAGGGAAAGGCAAGCCTGGGTGGAAGAAAAAGGATATATTAAAACAATATGTTAGCAAGATATTGAATAAAGAACAGAACCTTCCAGGAAGCAAAAAAGAGAGAAGAGTATTTGTGAATAACTTAATAGCACTCACAAGGGTTTGGGGGTATAACAGGACTTGGTGAGTTGAAGATTCAAAATTGAAAGTCAGATTAGGAGAGTGAGAGATGACTAGAAACATCGTAGACTTTGACTTAGTTGTGACATCTCTTTGCATAAAGCAAGGAGTTTGTTGTTCTGCAGAAAAGGAAAGATCAGAGAAGGGAATCACTACAACCCAGTGTTTTTTTGTTTGTTTTTGTTTTTTTTTTTAAGGCAGAATAAAAAGTAAAAGTCAAAATCATCAGACCTTCATTTTTACTATCATATATATATATTCAGAGAGTTTCTTTTTCTAAGTTAATAATTCCCAAAAGATACATTTACTTGTGTGAATCAGCCATCATATGATGAATTCAGGTGAGAAAAGGCAATTAAATTGTTGAAACAAAATAAAACCATGATGTTAGGTTGCCCTAGGGGCATCTGAAAATTTATCTAATACTGTGAAGTGGCTTCCCCTTGTTTTCTCTATTTTATTTTTAAAAAAGTTTTCTGCTGTTGGATATTAGATCAAAACTTGCCCAGCAATATCACTAAAGGTACCACCAAACAGGAAACGTAGATCCATCTTTGGAAACTGTCCAGGAATAAAATGGGCCTGGACATCTTAGGGGGAAAGAGGTAGCCACCACTCTGTCAAGGTCCCATCTCTCAGGTAACAGAGCCCATCTGCCACACACTGTCAGGATGTATTAATGGTGAAGCCCAGATATGCAAAAGGAAGCACACAGGTGGTAATTCCTACAATAATGAGATTCCACTGGCATGCTTTTTGTATCACACCTTTATTATGTATATTACCTTGACATTTCATGCAACTGTTAGATTGCTTACCATGGTTGATTAGCCTGAATTTTGCTTTACAAAACCCACTTAGACTTGATGTGTTTGTAATTCTGTTGACTTTCAGTTTCACAATAATCCCTAAAGTTCGTTCTGAAACTATCTCATGTTGCTGAAGAATGTATTTCTTCCGAGGTATGATGGTACAGTTGAGATACTTTCTAATTACTAGGGGCAAGGTTATCTGTTCTTATTTTCTAGGTTCCTTAGCATGAGAGTTTCTATGAGTCTACATCTCTCATACTAATCTATGTATTGCAAAAGGTTTTTTAGAATCGTTTCTAAAAATATTAAATTATGAAAACTTGAAAATATTCAATGAAAGCTCAATAAAGTTATTGTAGGAACTTTGTCCACAAGTTCAAGTAATTTTTCTCAGAGACTTAAAGACTAGGATAATTTGAAAAGAGAAAGTAAATACAAGCAGACTAATGCATCATTTGCATATCATCATCATCACTGTAAACAAATTCAACATTATTGCTCCACTGTAAATTAAAATAACAGTAAGATGCCATTTTCATTCAACAAATGTTTAAATAATAATAATGTCTATTATTACCAATGTCCTATGAATTCAGAAAATATGCACCCCTCCCACATTAGTGTAAGAGTAAAATTGAAAATTTTATAAGAAAGCCATTAAAAAAATTATCATATGAGTGATGAAATGTTTATACCCTTAATTCTCTGTGCTACTTCTAGGAAATTACAGGGGGAAAGTCAGAGATTGGAATAAGGATTTGTTATGTACATAGAATGATCATCCCAGTATTGCTGATACTGTGAAGAAAATGAGATAATCCAAGTGCTTAATAATAGAGGATTGGTTAAATAAATAACAGTAAAACCATAATTTGTATATGGTTAATATGGTAAAATTCTTGTGATAATGGCATATATGAACAGGTACAATATTGTACATACAGGCGATATTATACATCATAATTTTTAAAGTGTGTGCTTTTGTAATAGTTTTTGTTGTATAAGAATGTTTAACAGAAAATTTATATATATATATATATATATATATATATATAAATTTTCTGTACACCAGAAACTAATACAACATTGTAAATCAACTATACTTAAATGAAAAAAAAAGTGTGTGTTTTTGTGCAAGACCGTTTATCTGGAAAGTAATATACTACCATATTAGCAGTAGCTATCTTTTGGGTAGTGGGATTATGGGGGATTTTTTCCCCCCTTTAATCATTCTCTTTCAGCTAAATGTTTTACTATAATCATGGATTGGTTTTCAATTAGAAAAAAAAGGCAGTGAATATTTTAAAAGAATTCTTGAAGATATTTGTATAACTCTCAAGCAGTTGCTTGTTGACTGTTGTCTAAATACTGCCTAGCTTGGTTAACACAATATAATTTACACTATCCAAGAGTAATTCTTTAACAAGTTTGTTGGGAGTTGGCATCATACATTGGTTTGTCACCTAAACTATGTCATATGAAAATGCAAACATCTACCCATAGAATTATTGTAGAACATCCTTGAAGCACTTTGTGAGTTCTGATGCTTCAAAAGTTTCACTTCTCTGGTACTCTGAAAATACTGATACTCATGCTTCATCCCCAAAATGAGGTCTAAGTGTAGGTGATTTTTAAAGCTCCTCAGATATTTTTAATGTGTTCCAGAGCTGTTAATTTTTGCATGCTTAAATTGCAGTGTTGGATCTAAACTGTTCCTTACAGTGCACAGTGAGATTTGTCCATAAATTGAATGAGATGGGTTCTAAAACAGAAAACATTTAGAAATGTCTGCATTAACTTGAAATCGCCGTGATGCTCAAACAAGTGGTTAGCAAACACCACTCACTAAACAAGGAATAAACCAGTTCTGTTGCTTTTGAAGTCATTTGACACATCACGTGATCTGCATATTTGTCAGGTACAAATCTCACCCATCAGTTCATGAAAAAGTGGAAAAGATTAAAATATCATAGCTGGTCCTTCAGGATGCAAGGTTCAGTGTGCAGAATTTACCAGCTTGTTTTAAGTTATTGGATATCCCCCACAGAATTTAACACAAAGTGCACCTATGGCAAGTATTCCAAATGCTTCTTCTGTTGTAATGGATGATTATTTAATGCTTCTTCCTTTTAAGAAATTAATTGAATTTTAACTGGGGCCATTAGTGTCATGATGTCTTTACAATGAAATAATTTACTTAGGATAGTAGAGATTTCTAACAGTGATTAGACTGACTTGATATATATTTAGCAGCAGAATAAACTTCTTAATGTTCTTTAAATAATCCCTCATCTCTTTTTTTAATCTTTTATTTTCGACCTATTCATAACAGCCCTTACTGGCCCAGGTCTACTGTTTGACTTGCAGTTAGAAACTGTATCATTTACCACAATGGCACCCCTAGACCATGGCTCACTTGTCTCAACCATGTAAAGATTATATCTAGACCTGTATTTGTCTCTCATGATGATTGCAGCCATGACATTGAAAGACTCTTACTCCTTGGAAGGAAAGTTATGACCAACCTAGATAGCATATTGAAAAGGAGAGACATTACTTTGTCAACAAAGGCCCATCTAGTCAAGGCTATGGCTTTTCCAGTGGTCATGTATGGATGTGAGAGTTGGACTATAAAGAAAACTGAGCATCGAAGAATTGATGCTTTCTAACTGCCGTGTTGGAGAAGACTCTTGAGAGTCCCTTAGACTGCAAGGAGAATCAACCAGTCCATCCTAAAGGAAATCGGTCTTAAATATTCATTGGAAGGACTGATGATGAAGCTGAAACTCCAGTCCTTTGGCCACCTGATGTGAACAGCTGACTCATTTGAAAAGACCCTGATGTTAGGGAAGATGAGGGCAGGAGGAGAAGGGGACAACAGAGGATGAGATGCTTGGATAGAATCACTGACTCAATGGACATGGGTTTGGGTGGACTCCTAGAGTTGGTGATGGGCAGGGAGGCCAGGCGTGCTGCAGTTCATGGGGTCGCAAAGAGTCGGATGCGACTGAGCTGAACTGATACTTGTCTCTGCCTAACTAGTTCTCTCCTCTCTCTTACTTTTTAATCATTTGAGGTTAGAAAGTATTTACCAAGCATGAAAAACTGAGTTGTTGAAACTGCACATTTTGCTGAACAAATATCCTCTATTTCTAACCATAGAAGTTTATTTCGAGTTAAAGTAAAATTGGCATGGATATCCAAGATTGGGTCTTCATGAACTGATGCTGTGATTTACTAATGCCAAAACTGTCCTTAATTATCAGTCTGAGACAGACACAATAATTGGCCTCCATAATTGTGACCTGATAGATGTTTTTGTTAGCAAAGACAGTAGTGATTAGTTTTGTGGAATAGTTTGAGAAAGCCAAAGAAAGGACTAACATGCTCTATTTATATTTTCTTGAAATACTGTTAATAAATAAAGAGATGAGAGAAGTGCCACATAGTTGAATACTGTTAGCAAAGGCAGAGAGACAGAGAAGGAAGAAGGTTTATTAGAGCAGTTCTGGACAAACAGATATGACTGAAGCAGAGCCTTCATAAACTACTTAAGGAATATGCTCAAAGACAAGGCAAAAAGTATAAATTCCTCTGAAAATATTAAGGAAAAAAATATTAGGACGCTATTAGAATGATAATGTTAGGAGAAGCACACTGACTGAAACCGCCAACCCTGGCCAGGTACCAATGTAATCATTTGCATGAGTTGTTTTATGACAGGAGGTCCTGGAAAGGAACATGGAACTAATAAGCCACCACCAACTGGAAGAGTTTATTGGAAGGGCTGATATTGAAGTTGAAACTCAAATACTTTGGCCACTTGATGAGAAGAGCTGACTCATCTGAAAAGACCCTGATGCTGGGAAAGATTGAGGTCAGGAGGAGAAGGTGACAACAAAGGATGAAATGGTTGGATGGCATCACTGACTCAATGGACATGAGTTTGGGTAAACTCTGGAAGTTGATGATGGACAGGGAGGCCTGGCATGCTGCAGTTCATGGGGTCGCAAAGAGTCAGACATGACTGAGTAACTGAACTGAACTGAACTGAACCGGAAGAGTTCAGGAAAGGTCAACAGGAGACACCACATGTCCGACCACCACCCAGAATCCTTCTCTCTGGCATCCATCTTGGCTAGACAAGATGTGCACCACCAGGAAAGACTGAGTCAGAGTGATTGGCTAAGGACAACCCAGAAACTAATCCCATCACCATAAAACCTGAGACTACTAGCCACATGGCAGAGCTGTTCTCCTGGGTTCCCTTACCCTATTGCTGCCCACCTGGGTGCCCTTTCCCAATAAAATCTCTTGCTTTGTCAGCACGTGTCTCTTTGGACAATTCATTTCCAAGTGTTAGACAAGAGCCCAGTTTCGAGCCCTGGAAGAAGTACCCCTTCCTGTAAAAATAAGACTTTAATCAGGACTATTTTATAGGCATTAAGACTACTATAGTAAGGGAAAGAGAAGAGCTCAACTCAGTCATAAAGAGGTCACGTGGATATATAGCCTTGGGCAGAATGTGGGAGTCAGTGAATGAAAAATACTGACATATACATATACATCAGAATAAGAGGATTCTTGTTAGACTTAATTAATAGGATTATCACTAAAGACAGGTCAGGATAATCAGATATCCAAGATATCATTAGAATGATCAAATATCACTGTAGGCAGGGGTGGGAGGTGGGGGGATAGTGAGTCTCTCTAAACTGACTTAGCAGAACTTTTTTCTAAAACTGAACTCAGGCAGATGGAAGATAATATCCAAGGACAAGCCTAGTTGAAAAGACAGCTAGAGGAACCTGTCTAAACTTTGGTCAAGGAGCTAGTCTTTGTCAAAGGTCCCACAAAATATACACCTATGCTTTTATGCATATGTTTATATGTTTAAACAAACTTTTTTTAAAATGTGGGAAATACAGTACAGTTAATAATGGAACACTCATTATCTCTTCACCCAAAGGCAATATATTTTTTTTAACTATTTCCTTCTAGCATTTTAAAGCAAGTATAGCTTTAAAAGCATAATGATAGGAAACACAAGATACAGAACTTTTTAAAAAAGTCCACATATTATACGAGAGTGAGTTAAAATACTTAAATGAATACACAGCACTAGAGACAGAATTCTTACCCTACCCCACCCCCAACAGCATCTTGCTGATGGAATTGTTGATTTGAGGGCAATTGTCTCCCATGAATTTTACCAATGTGTGACAATTACCCGAGTTCCTGGGCTGAGAAGCAGACCTGCTGTGAAAATTTATAGTGCTCAATAGTCCTCAAAATTTCTCATTTGTTACCCAGGGTGAGATGGAGAGTTAGCCTTGGGGGGTGGGTAGAGAGAAAGGAGAGCAGAAAGATTTTGCACACCAATTTGAGGCTTGCAAAACAGGGGAGCATCAGCTAAAGTTTTTGGCAAGAACAAGTCTGCCCTCATTCTGCTCTATTTTTTGCATGGCAGCTACACAAAGTCACTTTAATTTGGGATCTTTACAACAACTGCCTTGGTTGTGAGATGAAGATATTGGTACCTTCTTTCTCAATTCACAGGGATTTTGTAATAATAACATCATATAAGAGTTGAAAAAGTTTCAAGTATAAACACAT
The DNA here is from genome assembly GCA_007570785.1 of Antilocapra americana. NCBI lineage: Eukaryota > Metazoa > Chordata > Mammalia > Artiodactyla > Antilocapridae > Antilocapra > Antilocapra americana. The sequence continues at coordinate 5,438,399 of ML660200.1, read as the reverse complement.
GTGAGCTATCATTTGTGTAATTTATAGAGAAGTCAGTAAGCTTTTTCTGTAAGATTCATATAGTAATTTTTTAAATTAATTTTATTGGAGTAGAGTTGCTTTATAGTGTTGTGTTAATTTCTATCTGTACAACAAAGTGAATCAGTCATATATATGCATATATCCCCTCTTTTTTGGATTTCCTCACCATGTAGGTCACCATAGATAACTGAGTAGAGTTCCCAGTGCTATATAGTAGGTTCTCATTAGTTATCAACTTTACACATAGTAATGTCAACCACAAATTGGCCCTTGCCATAGGTGTTTGCCATCTATCTCTACAATGATTAAATCATGGGCTACTGCAGTTGCTGACCTCCAATACTCCCTGAAGGAGTTTAGAGTGGAGAGCAGAAATGAGGCACTCTGTGATCAGGGAAAACTGGCAGGAAAGGTCTTCAGATAGTCAGATATTTTCAGGAGCTGATTTTATGGGCTCAATTCTTGTATCTCCTGATATCTAGAAAAACACTAAAATCCTTCATGGTGATGATTTTCTCATGATTATCAGAAGCTTTGCAAAACCAGCAGAAACTTTATACAAAAAGATATATGCTTGATTGCACATACTCCCCTTTTACCAGGGCTTCCCAGGTGGCCCTAGTGGTTAAGAACCTGCCTCCCAGTGCAGGAGATGTAAGAATTATAAGTTTGGTACCCTGGAGAACGGCATGGCAACCCACTCTAATATTCTTGCCTGGATAATCCCATGGACAGAATAGCCTGGCAGGCTACAGTTCTTAGGGTCACAAAAAGTCAGACACAACTGAAGGGACTTAACACAAACACCCGTTTATCAAAATCACATATATACTGTCCTTTTTCCTTAGCTCTTTGGAGCAGTTTCTCAGAGCTATCTGAGGTGCCATCTCTCAGGCTGCAGTTCTCATTCTTCCCCAAATAAAGCTTAACTCGCAAGTCTCATGCTGTGAATTTTTTAAGTCAACAGCTGGGAAAGATGGACGGCAAAAGGAGAAGGGGGTGACAGAGGTTGAGATGGTTGGATGGCATCACTTTCTCAATGGATATGAGTTTGAGCAAACTCTGGGAGATAGTGAAGGAGAGGGAAGCCTAGTGTGCTGCAGTCCATGGGGTGACACAACTTAGGGACTGAACAAAACCAAATATGCATATATCGATCTCAATCTCGCAATTAATCCTACCTCCCTTCCCCTCCTTTGGTAACCACATATTTGTTCTCTACATCTGTGACTCAGAGAGTAAATACTTAAAGCTTTGAAAGTCATATTGTCTTTTTCAACTCTTTCACTCTGCCCTTGTGGTGGAAAGGCAACCAGACACTATAAGGAAACAAATGAGCATAGTTGATCCCAATATAAACTTTATTAATAGATACTGAGCTTTAAGTTTCATTTTCACATTTATTTTACATGTCATTATCTGCTTACCTAGTCTTATTTTCTTAGCCATAATTTAAGCTACTAGAGGGCAGAGAGCAGCTCTTGCTGGATAAACATTAAACAATAGATCAAAAGCACTTGGCCCTGATTTTGCTAAAGAATCACAGAAAGGAAATGTGTCTGGTAGAAGTCTTGCTTCTTTGTTAACATAGGAAATGTATTATGCCATTAGTGAAGGGCTGGGGATGCCAATATTCATGTCTATTTTTTTTTTTGAACCCAGAAACAATCACTCTTAAGATCACAGTAATAACTTGTATTCTTTGGAAAACCAAACTGGAAGAAACATCTTAGGTCACCAAGAGATCAAGCAATCAATTTCAAAAAGAAATAGATTTATTGCAGAGACTGAGCTGTTCAGAAATTCAATTGCTTGGTGCTCCTCAAGGCCAGCCACAGGCATTCAGGGCTCAGCAAGTTCACACTGACATGCACAGTAAACTGTTTCCTAGGACGAAAAGTAGCAAGACTCCTCAGGGAATGAAAGAAGGCAGCAAATTCCTATTTTAGGGAAATTTTGAAATAATCTCTTCTCAGGAAACAGCAAAATGTGAGGAAATAAAAGCAATATGTGAAGAAGTAATATTGTTTACTGCCTGGACTTCTGGTCAGTAAGCCCAGGAGATGGTTAACTGTTAGGCCAATGCACAACATCTAATCTCCACATTGCATCCTCTGTCTTGTTAGAAACATAAGAGGGCAAGATGCAGAGCACTACGCCAGTGGAAGCAGCAGGAACTTTGACAGTCTGAACTTCATTTCTTGAAGGAAGCATTACCTACATGCAGAGGAAAGAAGATTCACTCTTGCTGATACTGGGTGCTCTCACTCTGCCTCCAAACTGACAAGGAGACTCTTCTTGGCCAAACTGTAGTTATTTGGCTCTGAATCCACTTCCTAGCTAGGCCTGAACATCTCGACATTCATATCTGTCTTTGTATCACCCAGTTTTTGCAAGAATCTCATTAAGTTGGTTTAGACAGAAATCTCCACCCTCCATATCCGATAACCCTTGATATCTGACTGGGTTTCTCATTCTCCTCATTACTTCCCCCAGGTAATGTCTGATCACTCTGGACTATCTTCAGCATAACTCCTCTTATATAAGCTTTAACAAGAATTTTCCCTTACTTCCAACGTCTTCTCCTAGTAATTTTCCCCTCACTGACCTGCCCCTTGGCTATGAGTGCTAAGTCGCTTCAGTCATGGCTGACTATTTGTGATGGCATGAACTGTAGCCTGCCAGGCTCCTCTGTCCATGGGATTCCCCAGGCAAGAATACTGGAGTATGCTTCCAATTTCTCCTCCAGAGGATCGTCCCGACCCAGGGATTGAACCTCCATCTCTTAAGTCTCCTGCATTGGCAGGCAGGTTCTTTACCATTAGTATTACCTTGGCTATAAATTTCTATTTTTTCAGTTATATTTGAACTGAGAATTCTGTCTATGTGGAGATAAGCAGAAAGAAGACTGTTCTTCCTCCCATAGACCTCTGGTCTCTCTTTTAAAGGATTTTCTTGATATTGTGACACTAGTAAATTCCATTTTTTATGGGAGGGTACAAGAGACACACATGAGATTAAGTCAAATATCTAAAACTAATCTTTTGACAACTCTACTGCATTATTATTATTTTATTATTATTGCACAAGTCACTCAGCAGTAAAGAATCCATCTGCAATCCAGGAAACATGGAGATGGGGATTCTATCCCTGGGTCTGGAAGATACCCTAGAGAAGGGAATGGCAACCCACTCCAGTATTCTTCCCTGGGAAATCCCAAGGACAGAGGAGTCTGGCAGGCTACAGTTCACGTGGCTGCAAAAAGCATCAGACAGGACTGAGCGACTAAACAATAACAACAATTGCATTCTATTGATCCCTATTGACCTTTGAGTACATTTATCCTAATTAAAATGGAAGTGACATTTCACACTCAATATAGATAAAACTTATTACAATTCACTACAGCCCCCACCCCCACCAAAATTCCCCAAATCTTTCTGCTTCTTTTCAAACTGATTTGCATTTAGGCAGTCTACCTGAAAGTTTTATACTTCAGTTACATCAAATTTTTCCTTAATACCAACTGTTTTCTCTATATGAATGGAAATGTCAGTAGAAAGAATAATCCAAAGCAGTGGGTCATTTTGAAACCTTTGTATTTGCCTTCAGAATGCAATGTTCTGCTCAGAAGCAGCCTCAGTTATCTACCCTCCCTAATACTGTATGTTTCAATCAAGTACACAGCTGCGGACAGTGGATAGGTGGAGATTTAGATGTGAAATGAACTCTTATTGAAAAAAAAAAAATTCCTCAAAGTGGATCATTCTTGGACAGATAACAGAAAAAAGTCTTTGGGAAGGATGAGTTTTGTCTCCTAAGTAGCTTATCTTTGAGATCTGACACTACAAAATTAACTGCTTAGCAATTTAATGAGTATTCTGGCTACTTTTTTTGGCTATGGAGAAACTCATTCATATGGTGTTTTGCTGAAAGAGGCTTTTTTGGAATTGGAAGCTTTTGCATGCTAAAATAACTTATGATAAGGAGTTTTTAATATGCCAGTAAATTCCTGAAACCTGTGTATACTGGATGAAGAAACACCCTTAGAGGGAGACATTAAAATCAACTCCTTATACTCTGAAAGTTTTCCTTGTTTTTTATTAATCCTAGAAAGACAGGGGTTATTGAGTTTGAGATGAGGTTCATATCATATTATCTTAATCAACAGCTCTCCAGAGGATCACAAAAATCTTGACTGTGACTTTTTTCCCTCCATTCTTGGGGTGGTTAGAGTGGGGTAGTTAAAATATTTATGAAGTTTCAGGAAAACACTGATCCTCAGGAAACACTATAAAATTGTGTCTAAAAATCTTACTGAATATTTAAAAAGTTATTCTAAAAGGATTTTACTTTAGCAGAAATAAAACTTTTTGAAAATCAGTTATTTAATTCCTACTTATAAAGCAAATCTTGGTTAAAAACAGATTCAGAAATAAAAATTGCTGGAAGATACATCTGGAGAAGGCAATGGCACCCCACTCCAGTACTCTTGCCTGGAAAATCCCATGGACGGAGGAGCCTCGTGGGCTGCAGTCCATTGGGTCGCTAAGAGTTGAACACTACTGAGCAACTTCACTTTCACTTTTCACTTCCATGCATTGGAGAAGGAAATGGCAACCCACTCCAATGTTCTTGCCTGGAGAATTCCAGGGACAGGGGAGCCTGGTGGGCAGCCATCTATGGGGTTACACAGAGTCAGACATCACTGAAGCGACTTAGCAGCAATAGCAGAAGATACATCAGATGTTAAGGGCAGTGAGTGGTATTTAATTTTCTAGAATAGCTAGCAGCCAATTAAGAGCAGAAAGTATTCCTTAATATTTCTGGAATTTGAAAGGGATATTTCAAATTATTCTTATTTCAAAATGGAAAATGTTTCACTTCTGAAGTCATGGCTGTGTTATTTCTAACAAAAAACATATCACTTATCTTAGCATATCTCTGCTTCCAACAGTTACTGTAAGTCCCCTACATATGAATGGGCTTCTCTGGTGGCTCAAATGGTAAAGAATCTGCATGCAAAGTAGGAGACTCCTGTTTGATTCCTGGGTTGGGAAGATCCCCTGGAGAAGGGAATGGCAACCCACTCCAGTATTCTTGCCTGGGAAATTCCATGGTCAGAGGAGCCTGGTGGGCCATAGTCCATGGGATCACAAATAGTCAGACACAACTGAGACTAACACTTTCTCACACTTATATATGAATGGATTCCTCCCTGAAAGGTGCGATTTGTTCATAAGTTCAACAAAATTAGCCTAGGTACCCAACTAACACAATTGACTACATACTACTGTATTGTAATAAGTTTCTAATACTTTTCACACAAATAATACATCAAGACAAACAAAAACTAAAGAAAGTACTTTTAATCTTACAGTACATTACCTTTAAAAGTACAGTAGTACAGTATAACAGCTGGTCTCCAGGGGTGAACAGGTAAGAAGAGTTACTGACTGGAGGAGGGAGAGGAGGTGGGAGATGGTAGAGCTGAAGGATTGTCCAGCAATAGGAGATGAAGGGCGGGTTGAAATTACACTCAAGCCTGACACTGGAATGAACATCTTTGAAAGTTTGAAACTTCAAGGTTCATATGTAAGGGACTTATTGTAATTTGTTTTCCATCTCTGCCCTTTAAATGTTTATCTCATTACATGAAGCATTTCTAAACTGAGATATCCAGCTTTTTATTTTCCTCAGAGAAATCAGGTAGCACTTCACAGCTGAAGTGACACTGAGCAGCCAATGTCTATACTACCCTGCTTACTATCACTCTAGTCAGGTGAAGTCAACTCCTAAATCTCATACTCAGTGTGCTCAAATTGGTGGTTATTCACTACCTTACCCTTCCCAAACTTTTTCCTGAATTCTCTTTTAACCAACAGCATCACAAAGCATTCAGTTGTCTTCATTTAATATCCCAAGTCATCACTGACTTGACTCCATGTACCCAACTATTTCTGTTTATTCTACATCCTAAGGGCTTTCCAAGTGGCACAGTGGTGAAGAATCTGCCTGTCAACGCAGGAGACAGAAGAGACATGAGTTCAATCCCTGGGTCGAGAAGATCCCCTAGAGTAGGAAATGGCAACCCACTCCTGTGTTCTTGCTTGGAAAATTCCATGGACAAAGGAGCCTGGCAGACTACAGTCTGTGGAGTCACAAAGGGTCAGACACGACCTAGCACACACACACACACACACACTACATGCCAAACACCATTCAAATCCATGCCTGGTCTCCACATCCACGATTCCCCCCTTATTCAGAATGTTCAATTTCCTCCCACTATTATAATTACTTCCCAACATGTGTTTCTGCTTACAGAATTGACCTCTTCTTTACAAACTGGCTGCCATATTATCAATTAATTGATCTTTCCAAAGATCTTGATCATCTCATTTCTATGCTTTAAAACCTTCACTGGCTCAGTGTTGATAAAGGACTAAGTTCAAACGCTTTACCATGCCACACTGGGACTGACTCCAAGGTCTGACAATAGCTTGTCTTAAACGTAAGTGCAGCCCCATCTGCAAAGCTTCACCTTATTTTGCACCACTAATTTGTTATTATTTTCTCATGATGTCCAGAATATTTACATTTATCACACTTGATGTAATGTTTCCCTGTTATGTGTTCCCCACCTGGATGTAAACTTCCAAGGGCAGGGGATGTCTTAGTGATCTTTGCATTCTCAAACTGTAATAGAATCTTGAAAATACTGACCACTTCTTTTTTAAATGAGTGAACTTATGCAACTCTTTGCTCCCCTTAAGCTCTCCTGTTATATAAGAAATATACATTGAAACATTAGAGGCACAAATGTAAAAAGCACATTGATAGGCATTTTAATTCCCAGAAAAGGGATTGGAGGAAAAGAAAAGGAGGATTTTATCATCGACATAATCAGTAATAGCACTGATATTTTATATCTTACATCTTCTAAATATAGTCATATTACTATCACAAATGACTATAATCGCCATATGTGTATTTGTTTATTTTGAAAATGCACTTAATACTTATTAATTCAGTGAAAACAAATAAATGAAAATGGTCCATAATGTTATCACTCAGATATCTGAACAGGTTGAGTGGCAACATTAATATATGTACATGTACATTAGAAATGCATACACTGTGTATATTACATATATATATATACACCAATTACAGTTTCTTTTGATTCCTTCCTGAAATCCTGAAATTGTTGTATGCTTTACTCCCATAAATATATATATATAAGTATATATTATATAAAGATCCAAAATGATTTAACTCTTCCTCTATCATCATTTTCAAATTATCACTTGTTTCCAACTTTTCTCCACTAAAAAAATTGTGAAATAAGCATTTTGTTATAAACATCATTTAAAATCTTTATTAATAAATCTACTGGGTCAATTTCTTGTAGTGTGGTTGTTAAATAAAAGGAGTTCAGTTCAGTTCAGTCACTCAGTGGTGTCCGACTCTTTGCAACCCCATGATTCACAGCACACCAGGCCTCCCTGTCCATCACCAACTCCCAGAGTCCACCCAAACCCATATCCATTGAGTCGGTGATGTCATCTAACCATCTTATCCTGTGTCGTCCCCTTCTCCTCCTGCCCTCAATCTTTCCCAGCATCAGGAAAGATCAGCTCTTCTCATCAGGTGGCCAAAGTATTGGAGTGTCAGCTTCAACATCAGTCCTATCAATGAACACCCAGGACTGATCTTTAGGATGGACTGGTTGGCTCTCCTTGCAGTCCAAGGGACTCTCAAGAGTCTTCTCCAACACCACAGTTCAAAAGCATCAATTCTTCAGTGCTCAGCCTTCTTTATAGTCCAACTCTCACATCCATACATGACCAGTGGAAAAACCATAGCCTTGACCAGACAGATCTTTGTTGGCAAAGTAATGTCTCTGCTTTTTATATGCTGTCTAGGTTGGTCATAACCTTCCTTCTGAGGAGTAAGCATAATAAGTGTAAGTAAGCACTTTTAAAGTGCAATGTTTGTTGATAAGTTCCATTCTAAACATGCAAGTACACACTTCCCAGTAAGAATTTCCCCTTATCTTTATCTTCCACTTATGTTTATGAGCATATACATTTTGAGAGAAAAAGTAAATAAAGAGGCTAACATTCAAACTCAGTGCTGTTTGGTTTCCAAAACTGCACTCAAGTCTCCATTGTCTAAGCATTATGAGTAAAAGAAAGCCTAGATGTTGCTAATGGTACAGGTATTTATAGCCTATTAAACTCTATTTAATCTTTGATCTCATCTGATTTCTACAATAACCAATGAAACTTAAACTCAAAATGATTAATTAAATTGTCGAAGGACATATATCTATCCATTACTCATACTCTGTTCACTTCCTTATCAGGGCTCAAACAATCTAAGCAACCTTAGGAACATAGCCTTTTTATCCAAAGTTTCTGATTTATAAACACTAAGAATTGAAGTAGATAATACTATGGCAACTTTTATTTTCATGCTTTTTTTTTATTCTATTACTTATAGAGGGAATTAAAAAGTGTATCCATTTATTTTTAGGTACTACCACCAAAGATTATTATTTGACTGTGCAAAGTGTGTGTGTCAGGGTGGGGGAGCAAGACAAATACTGGGAAAGGAGGCAGAAAGATATTTCTCTTACAAGTGTTTTAAAAGAACTGTAATTACCCAGGTATTACATTTAGTCGTGATACAAGAAGCTTAAAAGTGACACTTTGCTGGCATTATGAATTTCTGTTAATTGCATTCCTTTTGAAAGATTTTGAGTTTAAATATTCAACCCCAAATTTTATTTAATTAATTAATTTATTTATTTTTATTGTTTTTGCCATACAATGTCATGATATCACCATGGGTTTACATATGCTTCCCCTCCAGAACCCCCCTCCCTCCTCCCTCCCCCCCGGGAAATCTCGCTGCACCAGCCCCGAGCATCAATCCTGGGCTGGTGATTGATTAGACATATGATAATTAACTTGTTTCAATGCCCTTCTCCCATATCATCCCACCCTTACCCTCATCCACAAAGTCCATGAGTCTATTCCATACATCTGCATTCCTTTTGCTGTCTCACATGTTGGGTTCTCGTTACCGTCTTTCTAAATTCCATATATATGTGTTAATATACTGTATTGTTTTTGCTATTTTAAAGAGCCCTATTAGAAATCCAAATTCATTGGAAAGAAATGATTAAAAATCTCAGTAGCTAAACTGAAGTTACCAATTTTACCCAGATATTTTTACTGCTTAAAAACGTGTTCTTTGTCAGTCATCATAAGTTTGACTATTGACAAAGTTAGGTATTTTTATATTTTTCCATCTTCTCTCATGTTTGAAAAAAGAAAGTGAAGTCACAATGACGCTAGACAGAATCTCTACTGAACCAGTACTTCACTGGGTGACTTTAGATTGGGCTCTTAAATATTTCAGTTTTCTTAGGTGTAAAATGAAGATGTTGAAAACTACAAATACTCCACCTATTGTAACCTGTGGGTAGATGAAAATGACAATATGAGAGAAGAGTGTTTAGTACTAAATACATTACTCTTGCTACTCATTGCTTGTAGAATTTGTGAGGAGTTATCATCAAGCACAAAGGACTTGGTTTTGGAATAGTACTATTACTTTCTTAAATTCAAAGAACATAAATAAATGTTATTTTTAATATTCTTATTTATGGAATCCAATATCTATGTTGGTTCTTGTTTTCACTAAATAATTCAACACGTATTAATATTTATGAGAGCCTACTTTCTTTGGAACTGTGCTAAGTACTAAGGGACCACTAGGTAATGCATTTTTATAATTATGGCCTAACTTCTACAGCCATTCTTGGTCTTCTTATTTCCTCTTCCTCCTTTATCAGCTTCTCTGAAAGCTGGTTCCTCTCTTTTCCTACGTCTCATTCAGGTCTTCTGCATGTTCTCCACATCATAAATCATCATCTTCTTTAATATAGCTAGAGTTAATTTTCAGACATATGTACATTTAATCATGTCATTCTTTTTATCTGGCTTCATACAAAGTTTTCTCTATTTTCTACTATGTAATTGCATACTCGTGATTGTGGCTATCAAAAACCTTTGAAATCTCACTTCAAATTCAATTTCAAATCATTTTTCAAAGTCAACTTAGAGTCAAACCATCAGTGCATTGCATGACATAGATTTTGTGTTTTATCATAAGAAGTAAGAGAACAGGGAATTACTAAAATTGAAACAATAAAAGTATAAAATTAAATAATTCATCTGGAAAGAGTCAACTTCCTTTCATAGTAAGATGTTTAATGTTTAATTTAAAAAAAAAGAAAAAAGGTTACCTTTGGAAACCTCTATACCTTCTTCAAACTTAACCTGGGACAGCAAGGGAAGGAAACTTCCTTTTTTTTTTTTTTTTAAATTGAATACTTTCCAAACATTTGTTCTATCTGATCAAGATGGACTTGTTCTCTTTGCAAAATTGAATGACCACATTATGCCCATCCATTAAAAGGTTGATTTCTAACATGCTTGGCCATATCTGGGGGCTTGCCTAGATTAGGTAATAGTGTGCCATTCATTTCTTCAACTAGTACTTATTATTTCAAAGCAATTCATCTTTTAAATAATGAGATAAGTCTTGGTGAAAATCACAAAAGCAATTCTTGCCAGCTGGCATTTGTCAGTGAGTAATATATCATCAAAGGGAATGGACACTTTTGACGAGTGAGGCTAATACATCATCTGAATGAAATGCTGTGATGATATATTGAAGATCAGGATGTCCAAGAAAAGGATTGGATCTTTCCCTTTTTCAGACTGAGAAAAGAGGAAAAGGATAGGGGCAAACTCTTTAATTTATAAGAGTAACAAAGAAGCCTGAGGGTCCTTAAATTATAGCTGTCGTTGGTGAAGTGTAATAAGAATGGCTGAAGGAATGGGGAAATTTTTCTTTACAGGAAAATAAAAGATAAAAGTTATAAAGCATTGCAAAGTGAATTTCCTTAATGGGCCATATTAAAGAATGCTGAGTCTTAGCTTTACATTATTGAGCAAATAAAACTTAGTAGAGATGCATCTTCAAAAGCAGAGTACTCTTTTACAGGAGACCAAGTCCTTCCACATCTGGGGGACTGATGGGGAGGGGTTGCTCTTACAGGCCAAGTGCATTTCTAGCTTAATAATAACTGAGGTCTCTAGTTGCCATGGCAATGATGAATATAATTTTTCCCTATTTGGAATTTAATAAAGCTACCTTTTACTTACAGAATAGCATTTCAGGATAGCAAAAAGGTCAGTTTATTTGAAAAAAAAATTTATTTGGTTTCCAAAACTTGAATACAACAGTATTGCTGATAGGTTCAAAACTTGACCTATGGATTTATAGGTCAAGAATCCTACACAGATGGACCTGGAAAAAAATCTTGGCTCTGCCACCTAATAGCTTGGGCAAATTACTGAAACTCTAAGACTCAACTGTAAAATAGAAAGAAACATAAGACTTGAAGATAAAATGATATATGCAAGACATTGAGCAAAATGCCCATCATAAAAAGTACTTACAATAGTTGTTATTTATATTGGTAGAATCACTCTTCTTTTTCTCTTCTACATAATTTGAAAACAAAATCACTGCACACTATACATACATTTATACACACACTCATACTCAAACATGTCAGCCTTATATGCTGTTTTGGATAGTTTGGAGTATTGAGGAATCAGAAAACTGTTCTGGTTCATTTACAAATTGAAGTGCACAATAGCCATAGAATTAAAGAAGCATTTCCCAGATGGTAGAGGCTTCCATCATATATCAGTTGGTAAAGAATCTGCTTGCAATGCAGGAGAACCCAGTTCCATTCCTGGGTCAGGAAGATCTGCTGGAGAAGGGATAGGCTACCTACTCCAGTATTCTTGGGCTTCCCTTGTGGCTTAGCTGGTAAAGAATCTGCCTGCAATACAGGAGATCTGGGTTCAGTCCCTGGGTTAGGAAGATCCCCTGGAAAAGGGAAAGACTACCCACCCTCCAGTATTCTGGCCTGGAGAATTCCATGGACTATATAGTCCATAGGGTCACAAAGAGTTGGACACAATCGAGTGACTTTTACTTCCACTTTCTTCCTCAGATGGTAAAATCATAGATTTAAATTAAAAATGCAAAACATATATATATATATAAACACATATGTATTTTAAATCTCTGTGTCTCATAAAAACCTCAAAATAAGAGTAAAGACACATTTTAAAAAAGCATAAACCTATTTGAATAAATACACAAGAGGAAACAGCAGTAACACTATGGTTGAAACCAGGAAGCAGATGAACAAGTAGTAACTGACTCAGCAGACAGACAACAACAACAAAACAAAACAATGGAAATGATTTCAGTAGTGAGTTTGGGAAGGAGAGTGCATACGTAGTTAAGTCGATTTTTTCACCATATCCCTATTAGGGTATTGGTATCTCTTCTGAAAGTGAAAATGCAGGTGGGGCTGGAAAGAGACAGTGTGGTTAAGAGTCCCCATGAGAAGCAATAAGATATTCAAGGGTATTTTTTCTATCCATTGCTGTCGATCATTGTTTTTTCCTCAACTAGTCAAAAGACTGAAGATTTATCCTCTAGAAATTGATCCAGGAACTCTGGACTCAGGACTTCAGGCACTGCTAGGGGTGAAGGCTCTACTCTGGAAAAAGTGATTTGAAGTATAATTTAAAGTGAAATAGGGTAATCTATTTAACATTATCTTGCCCTTAGTTTGCTCCCATGTTTACAGACTGGAGAGTCTGTTTCAGAGGAAAAACACCAATTCAAGAGAAAATACCTACAGACACTGACATTTGAGGGACCCCAGAAAATTGACCAAGAGGACCAGCTACATCAAGGCTTATCAGCTGAGAAGCCCACTGCCCCCTCACATGAAGAGAGACTGCAGTTAGCTTTGTAGTACCCTAGTTCTTGAGTACACATCCAGTACTTCATCCAGTAGATATATGAAGAATGTCTCTAACATAAAAAATATTAACCCAAACTAACAAAGAAGTAGGGAAAAATAAGGAATATAGAGGAAACAGAAAATTAATGGAAAGTGAAAAAAATTCATATATTTAGATAAGAAAAATACATACCTGAAATGAAAGAGAGAGAGAATAATTGTGGGTTGACATTTCCTCCTCCAGGAGGTCTTCCCAACCCAGGAGTTGAACCCGTGATTACTGTGGCTCCTCCACTTCAGGCAGATTCTTCACCCTCTGAGCCATCAGGGAAATCTAATAGACAAAATTAACAGCACCAAAATATTAGCTCTAGTATCCCTGATTCAGGATGATGCCTAGGGTCATGGAGTAGTCTGCCTTCCAACTTACCACCTTTCCCAGAAGATGTCTTCCTTGTACCTTTCCACCTGGGCCAGAGGGTGAATGTAGAGTTAAAAGTAAGTTTTATAAAACTTATGAAGACCTGAGTGCTGTCACCTGAGGTTTATGGGTCATTTTCACCCATGGCACTCAGGGGGAGTCATTTCTGCACATATGATGAACAGACCAGGAAGAACACATGGCCCAGAGGGGATATTGTCATGCTTCCATCAGAGGAGTTCACCAATCAGTAAGTGTTCTCCCCACTGTAAGGGACATGCTGTGTGAGAAACTGAACAAGGTCAACATCTGTAATTATACTGCAGGGTACAGGAACGCGGGTGGAGAAGTAGCCATGGGAGTGGAATGGAAGGGTGAGAATTACCTAAACAAAGCCTGAAGATTTCCTCCGAAGTCTGATTTCACATCAATTATCTGCATGTATTGTTTGACTTCAGTTTCTAGAATCCACCATTGATAATTAATTAACAATTTAATTGACAGATATTTAGTAATACAACTCATCAGAACCTACCAGGTATCTGGGAGGCCCTGAGAATATAGTACTATCATGAGAAGAAGCTGGAATGGCTACTGACGTTCCCTGCTGCAGCATCTGATACTGGTGGAGCATCCAGTGCTATAACAGAATAAGAGAGCAGACCACTATCAGAGAAAGAAGCACCCCAAACCTGGATACTTCCCAGGAACCAATCCTTTTGAGGGGTCTGAATAGAGACAATTATTGTGCATCTCACCACAGCCTCCCAATGTTTCAGGCAGGCATTTCCATCACACCTTTGCTCACTTTCCTTCCTGTGATTGCCAGCGTGCACTCATTAGCACCTACACTGTGAGGGTCAGTTGGGCCAGCCCAGTGTCCACCTGGCAGGCTATCTGGACAAGAAGCACAATATAGCAAGGAGCAGGGTAAAGGTAATAGATACTCTCTGACCGCAGTGGGGCACAAATCCCAACCAGAAATTGGCAGTGATCGCAGCACCCACTCACATTCTGGCACAGGATGCTGCCAAGATTTCTAACAGCCCAAGACTGACTAAGAATCGGAATGGACTGGGTGAGGGGACATCCATGTTGTGCTGCTCCAGACACTTTCCCAAAGCCTGACTCTCTGATTGCTAACAGCCAGCTGAGAACAGATGGATTCCTGCCGGGGACCAGCTAGATTTTGACATCTGGCCAGCTTACCAGTCAGTGGACAGAACCTGGTTAGAATGATTTGTTTTTGTCCTCATTTTCTGTAGAAGATATAAACAGCAAGTCATAGCCATTAGCTGCATGCCGGGTGACCTAGAATTTTGTGGCCAAGTGCTCAAGGGATTCTATTTTCAAACTGAACCATGTATGCATATACCAACAGGAAACAGAGTAGTTTCATAACTCCAAGAGATGAAGAGTGTAAGAGAGCACCACCAGTTCAACAACCAGTGCTTCCTTCTCAATGTCGAGGTTATCAGAAGTCTCTAAAGTGCAAGGAGACACTATTAATATGGGAGCCACCCTATTAGACTGAATTCTATACTATACTATTATCAAAATGATGGTATACAAGTTCAGTGTCCTATACATCTCTGTCTTCCTAATGGCCCGTACATCTTCTAACGTTCCTTCTGAAAATGTACTGAGTTGTCACTTGAATGTGGGGGGGTGTCCACAAGCTAATATTTCTTGAGCTGTATGGATCAATTCATTGTATTTGATCTATCGATCTAAAAATTACAACTCAAAGTATTTTCAGAAAGGAGCTATTTGGGGAGGCCATCCTAATGATTTTACATGTTCTCCCATAAGGACCTCCTTCAATTGGATGCAAGCATAGTTAGGTTGGTCAAGAACTTAATACTTAGACTTCTTCACTTCTTGATTAATAACAGTGTACTGTCCCAATAAGAAGGCATATGCAGATGAAAGTAAAAGTGTTAGTCATTCAGTTGTATCTGACTCTGCAACTCTCTGACTGTAGCCCTCCCAGACTCCTCTCTCCATGGAATTCTCCAAGAAAGTATATTGGAGTGGGTAGCCATTCCCCTCTCCAGGGAATCTTTCTGACCCTGGGATCAAATCCAGGTCTCCTGCATTGCAGACAGATTCTTTACCATAAGAGCCACTAGGGAAACCCATATGCAGATAGGATATTTAGCAAACATTTAATTTGCCATCGCCCATTTCATTCCAGAGTGGTACACAGGGATATATTTAGTAGGGTCATATATCAGACTTGAGAAGATGGACTTTGGTTCTTGGACTGGAGAATGTTAAGCTGCCTCATTAGAAAAGCAATACCCTTATTCTGCCATCAAAGGTTGGGATCCAGTAGCAATTTCACAAGGGACTTTGGCCTCGTTCTGCCACTTCATTATTTATTGGTAAGGAAAATACCAGTTAGTTTCCTGGCATAGTCAGGAGACTGAGGTTGAAACCTCAAGATGATATCAATGTAAAATGGCGGAAACATGACTCTTGATGCCGCATCTCAGTATTCACGGATGAGGAAACACCAATCTCTTCCCTGCATAACCTTGGGATTAAAGGTACATTTTGCTGAAAATCAGGGGTCTCTAGTTTTGATCTAGTGAAGGATTAATTGCTTTAATCACTCAATTACTATCAATTTTCATAAAACTGATGCAGGATACCCAGAAGCCATCCTACAGGGGATATGTCAAATTAATCCTTACCTCTTAAGTCTGATGTGCATCTCAATCTCAACATGTCCAAAACCTGAAATCTGAAACTCTCCCCACTAAAACCTAGTCCCTCTAAACCTCAACATGGTGACTTATACTCTATCTTCCCCAAAAGCTTGGACTCATCTTTGACTTTGACTTTTCTCTCACCTTTCACATTTAATCCAATGGCAATTATTTTTGACTCTCCATACTACATCCAGAACTTAACAGCACTTCACTGCTGCCATCAGAGTCTGAACCATCATTATTTCTCACTTGGGATGTTAGTTTCTCAGGGCTGCCATGGGCCTTCCCAGGTGGTGCTAGGGAAGAACCCACATGCCAATGCAGAAGACATAAGAGACATGAGTTTGGTCTCTGGGTTGGGAAGATCCCCTGGAAAATGGCATGGCAACCCACTCCAATATTCTTACTTGAGGAATCCCATGGACAAAGGAGCCTCATGGGCAATGGTTCATAGGGTCACAAAGAGCAAGACAAGACTGAAGTGACTTAGCACAAACTCAGGCCTACCATGACAAAGTACCACACATTGACTGGCTTAAATAACAGAAATTCTTTGTCTCACAATCAGTCTGAGATCAACAATCGGTTTGTTCTGAAAGCTGTGAGGAAAAAATGTGTTCCGTGCTGCTCTCCTAGGTTCTGGTGGTTTATAAGTATTCTTTGGCTTATAGATACATCATCCCAAATCTGTCCTCATGTTTAGATGCTATTCTCCCTGTGCGCATGTCTGTGTCCAAACTACTCCTTTTTAAAAGAACGTTAGTCATATTTGGCCAGGGTCCACCCTAATAACTTCATTATAACTTGATATTTCTGTAAATGCACTGTTTCCAAATAAGGTCACATTCTGAGATACTGAGGGTTATGACTTCAATACTTTTCTGGAAGACACAGTTCAAACCTTAACACCTGGATTTCAATAGCTGGTCTCTCTACTTCCTCCCTTCATCCTACAACTACTAATTCTCCCCTTAGCAGCCAGAGTAAAATAGTAATGCAATTCAGTAACACTGCCCACCTCTGAGTAGTCCTCTCATGGCTCCCATCCTATTGAGAGTAAGTCAAGTCTGTACAGTACCCTCTGATGTCCTATGTGATCTGATGAAAACAAAATCAAATGGTCTATGATCAAAAGTTCACCTAAAATGAAAGTTTAAAATCTCAACTGTCAAAGGATCTTTATTGTTTTGCCCCTCTGTGCAAACACTGCCATTACTTTGTAATTCTTTAGTATAGATCAGAAGTCATCAAACAATAGCCTGGAGGTCAAATCCAGTTCATCACTTGTTTTTATAAACAAAATGTTACTGGAATTTTGCCATACTCACTTGGCTGAATGTGGTTTATGGCTGCTTTCAGCTACAGTGATGGAGTTCAATAGTTACAACAGATCGTATGGCCCAAAGGTCTAAAATATTTACTACCTGGTCCTTTACAGAGAAAGAGTGTTGACCCTTGACATAGATCTTCAATATTTTACTGCTCTAGACAAGTGGACCAATCTCGTTTTAAATCCTAAGTGCTTTACTGAGCAAATACCAGCAACCTCTTTCCAATTTAACTGCATCAAATGCTCATTTGAAATGTATCACCTTATGACTTTCTTCTGGGCATGGTGAAGTCTCAATTTCCCTACCTAATTATCCTGTATTCCTTGGCTTTCTCATCTCCTGATGACCACAGTGAAAGTTCTGAAGGGAGTCTTGAGTATATTTATGTAAAGTAAGGCCTAGAATTCTGAAGTTTTAAGACACTGAGGTGTGATCTTCTCTGGCCTTTGGTTGGTGAATGTTTTTCTTCTCCCTTTAATCAGAGTAGGTCTTATAAGGAGCAGAATACTGCTTTTTTAAAATTGCACGTGTGTGTATGTATGTATGTTTTCCCCATAACAGAATTGGTTTCTCAAACTATATATCTCAGGTGTTGTTTCCTCTTCATCTTTATCTTAAGCCTCAGTGCTCCTCCTTTTTTTTTTTTTTTTTACTTTTTTTGCAGCTCACCTGATATGCTCCCATCTCATGCTGTCTCAAAACTTTCATCCTTATCACACTTTCCACCTGGTTCCCCCAAATATACACATGGCTCACTCCTTATTTCTTTCAAATATTTACTTAAGTGTTGACTTCTCAAAAAAGACTTCTTTGACCACACTTGAAGCTGTAATTCCCACACATGACTCTACCATTTTATATCATGAAACTTATCAATGTATAAACACTATATAACTTACTTTATGATGTTCTCTTTAGTTCCTTCTTGGAGTATGAGCTACATAGTGAACCGTACACTGCTCTGTGTCTAGAACCGTGGCAGGCACATAATAAGCACTCAGTAAATACAATGGGCATAAACTAGAATAAAGATGATTCCCATATAATACAACACCAAACCAACAGATTTTGAACTCAAGATCAAGATGTGGCATGAGTTCCACATTTCTTAGTATCAACCATTCATTAAGGAGGTAATGTTTACTAAGTGCCTGTTAGATGCTCGACCTTATTCTTTGAAACAGGAAATGAACAGCCTACTGTATCTTTCTCTTCAGCACTTACACTCTCTGACTTTATGTAACAGTTATGTATTTATTAACTATCTCCTCACTTTTCATCCAAGTGGTACGCCAGCTCAGTAAAAACTGTTATTTCGCCTTTCTTGTTCAATGCTCTTTTCTTAGTGCTTGGCACAGGGTGGCATGAGTCCAAAAGTTAACTGAACTAGTGTGACTTGTTTGGAGTTTCTTCATGTACTCCCTTTCATTCAATTCCAAACTGTCCATGTTACTCCATTTATTAGCTCTTTCCTTCTGTATCTGAGACTTTTTGGTTGTTTCAGTGTTTTGTAGAAGTGGGTAATCTTCATCCTTTGTTATTTTCCATGATATTTTTAACAGCAGCAACTGTCACTTGGAGATAAATCAATGAATCTAGTATCCTTCTCCAGCTTGATAATAGCAGTGTTTTTGAAATGGAAGATGTGAGTTTAATGTAGCAGCACTGGTTTTTTTTCTCATGTGACTTATAACAGGCTATAAAGGTCTGGAAAAAAAAAAAAGCACTCTGTATTGAGTGCCCACTCTGAGTCAGTCCCATCACATAAATGAATTGTTAACTTGTACAACAACACTTTTTGCTAAACTTCTACTACATTTTTACACTTGAGAAACTGGATCCAAAGAGATGAAATTTCTGCTCCAAATTCATATACCTGGTAGCAAGCAGAGCTGCCTTTGCAAAGGATTCCTGGTTCACATTCTTCCCACCATCATGCTCTCCCACCCAAAGTTCCCCAAGCATTTTTAAATGCTATGAGTGTGTGCAAATTCAGAGAGATTTATCATAACTAGTAATAAGAGTCTCCATGTGGCCTTTAGAAAATAAAATTGGAGTGTCAAAATCAAAGAACAATTAAAATAGGAATAATTACAACAAAAATATATTAACATTAAGAAACACAATACAACTACTGTGGTTGTAAAAAATGGTCTACATGCTGATTGTGAGAAGCTGTGAAAAATAAACCGTAGTACTTGTATTTTAAGTCAGTATTTCTCAGATTTAAATAATGGATAAATCCCTTTCAAAAGGAAGAAAAATAAATCACTCTATGACCTGTAGGATTTGCTCAAATTTTCCTTACTACATTATTAGCTGACTGTGCTTAAAGTTTCATATATATTAATTTTAGACAACTGAAAACCATTTAAAATATTGAAAACAGCAAAGCTATAAAAACAAAATTTGAAATCAGTATTTTTAGTATTCTTCATGGTTCTGTTTAATTACAGTAAATGCTGATCTTCAATATAAAATATAATCTGATGTATAAAGTGTAGGATTTTTTAGTTGACTTGATTGTAGTACCCAGTGTTATATAATCACCCAATTATTCCAATTCTTTCCTCCTATGGAAATGCATAACCTTTGCATGATGGTTGATTTTCATTAGAAACAAATACAATATTTTCCACTAAGTCCTCTTCTGTTGTAAACTGATATTGTTTGGTTTGTAGTCTGAGACAATTAAAATAGCACTGGATCATAAGGTAATTATGTATCTGATCCTGATTAACATATATGTATTTAAAAATTAATAAAAGCTCAAAAATTATTATAAAACACTAAAATTCTCAAGAATATGAATATATATCTGTCCCAGCCATGCCACCATCCTCTGAATGATGTCTTGAATATGTCAAGCCAGTTTACAAAATACTGTGCCATTTCTAGTTCAGTCTCTTGTGAGCTAGCTGCTCCTAGTGTACAAGTGCCTCTGGCTCATTCCATAGGAGAATGAATTTATATGAACATCGCAGGATGAGATTCTGCTACTTCACTTCCAATGTCATTTGAGCAGGAGAGCACCCTAAAATGTGAGCATTGACATTCATACATATGCTTCCAATTCATATTTTATGTCTTTGAGTTGTCTGAAAAAGCATTTCTCCATAATATCAATGAACATCAATCAAAGAATAAAATGGTGCCTTTATGGTTGCAGTGACGAGGACAGACTGATTGCTTGACCATAAAGGAGGCTGAAACACTAGCTGGTTGTACTCACTGGGGTCACAGGGAAGAAAAGCATCTTACTACAGCTGCTCATCACTCCTCCTGAGGAAAGAATAGTGTCCAAGTGAGTTCTATCAGTAGTGTCTTTTTAGAAAACAGATAAGACATAATCACTTGAAGATATTGTCAACAGCATTCAGTTAGAAACTACAGAAAGATGAGATTTAGAAAGCAATTTTCTCCACTGTGTACAGACAGAAGAAAGAAGACAGGACAGGAGTAATGTGAGGGCAAAAGAAGTGGCTGAAGGTAGAGAAAAGACATTGAGTTGAAATATAAAATTTTTCATGTCCATAAGCTGCCAAGATGAGAGTCTTTTTTTTCTCCACATATGTAATTTATTAAGAGAGGAAGATAGCTTTGCGGTTAAGAGTTCAAGTTGCAAAGATGAAGGGAATTGGATTAAAAGCAATGTCTTTGCCAGATACTAGCTATCTGACTTTGGGGGAAAAATGCTTAATCTGGAAAATGATAATACAAATAATAATCTTCTCATAGTATTTTATAAGGCAACTGTCCTTTCCTGGGTTACTTCTCTTAGAGACAATATTTGCACACTGGGATCATGCATCTATTCATAAAGATAACACATCAGCAATAAGAAATGTGGTCAAGACAGAAAGCATAGAGGGGGGCACTTCTAAAATTATCTCTCTTTTCTGGAGGAAGAGAAAACAAGCCTGAAATACCCAGTAAATAAGGCCTATTTAGATAGCCTAAGGAGGCTAGCTAGGGGGGGAAGAGTGCAGGCTGAGGTCATGTGCAGAAAACTAGGGTGAGAGGCCAAAAGTTGTAGAAGCCAATGTAAAGATTCTCCTTCTTGATTCTTTTACATCAGTCACCAGACAGCCTCCTTACTTCTTCAATGATTACACCTTCATTTCTGTCTCTATATGGTTTGGAAACCCAGGATCCAGAAACAAGATAGCTCCTTTTGCAAGCTTATCAAATATTCTGTATTGGGTATCTTTGCTTGGTTCTCACATGGATATAAGGACTCAAATACAAAAGTAACTTATGTAAAAACTGAAGAGAATTTTAGTAGCAGTATGTGGAAGTTCAACAGAGAGAGGAAAGAAAGTAGTAAGGAAAGGATGAATATAAACCAGCTTCTAGCGTGATTGATTAGAGCCTGAACCCCTAGAGAAACTCCAAAACCAGTGTAAGAATGCCTTTAACTGCCTGCCAACTAAGGCATCCAGATTTCGGGGTACTTATGCACCAACTCCTGGCCATCATCTGGTGAAGAAAGCACTCAGAGAAGGAGCATATAACTCACAGATACATTTGAACTGCTACCCAAGCACATAAAGTAGGTTTTAGCTGGCAAAGTCAGTCATTAGAAAGAAGGCAAGTGCTGATAGTAGAAAGGTTGACATGCAATAAAATTTTAATGGAGAAGAAACATGAGTAGACATCCAAAATATCTGATACAACATAGTCAGATCCACTTACATATAATGATAGTTCACTTAGTCCTGTCACTGATTCTTTAAGAAAGTTCAGTTCAGTCGCTCAATTGTATCTGACTCTTTGCGACCCCATGAACTGCAGAGTCCACCCAAACCCATGTCCATTGAGTCGGTGATGCCATCCAATCATCTCATCCTCTGTCATCCCCTTCTTCTGCCCTCAATCTTTCCCAGCATCAGGGTCTTTTCAAATGAGTCAGCTCTTTGCATCAGGTAGCCAAAGTATTGGAGTTTCAGCTTCAACATCAGTCCTATCAATGAACACCCAGGACTGATCTCCTTTAGGATGGACTGGTTGGATCTCCTTGCAGTCCAAAGGACTCTCAAGAGTCTTCTCCAACATCACAGTTCAAAAGCGTCAATTCAGTAGACATTCAGAATCACTTAAAAGAATTAAAAAAAAAAAACTTATAAAACCACAGAAGAGATGGAAGAACAAATTTTAGCCCTCTTTACTGGCCAACTGATATTTATCATTTGCTTTGTCTACCTCCCATCCTAGATTCTCCTTATTCCTAATCTGCTTGCTTTGTGTGGTAGCACAGATATATTAAAACCCAGGAAACCCTGCTCATTACACACTTGGCAGATCATGTCTACTGAAATTTTCCATCTACAGATTCCATTAGGCATGGAAGCACCTAAACATTCTCCCAATCCTGTAATTCTCTTAAATTCCAGAAAATCCTCTTTGCCCCTATTATGTTGTTGTTCAGTCATTAGGTTGTATCTGACTCTTTGATACCCCATGGACTGTAGCACACCAGACTCCCCTGTCCTTCCCTATCTCTTGGAGTTTGCTAAAATTCATGTCCATTGAATCCATCCAACATTCTCATCCTCTGCTACCCTATTCTCCTCTTGCATTATAATCAGGATTATTTCTACTACCAATACAGCCACTCTTTTCTTGGCATCTCCTTCACTAGCATAAGGATCCTGTTAGCATTCATAACTTTAATGGAAATATTACTCAGTCTTCTGGTAGAAGTGCCATTGTCCCTGACAACTGGAAATCAGAACATATCAACTGCAACAAAATCTAAAGTTGTAGAACCAAGAAAGAGCAATGACTAAAGGTGAGGATCTGTTTCCACCTCTTAGTTCACAGGCTCATGGCTTTCATTTTTTGGCTACATGACACCATACAGTGGGCATTGGTTCAAAACACATTCTTCATTTTGAAGGACAGGAACTATTCTCACACTGTCATGCCCACTTGAGAAGACAGAGATGCACCATAAAGTGGCTATTTCAATGTTAAACTGGCAACTAGTGAGGGATGTGGTATACAGTCAATCAATGTATCTCATGTCATTTATTGCTGTACCCATCATTTTGTATAAAATAGACAGCAATGGTATATAGAAATACCATTGTTCTATATTGTGTAAGATTTCATCAAAATAAATCAGATCCTCTGTGAGCCTTAGGATCAAACTTGATGAGAGCAAATCCACACTGCCAGGCACATGGGTTGCTTTCATCTCTGCTGCCACAGCTGTACTCTGTTCATGGTGCCTTTGTTTGCTTCTGAAGTGGACAGAAGCTGATAGACCTCCATGGATTAATCATTCGTTCACTGGACCATTTACTGCCTTTGCCACAGTGGCTGTCCTCTGATAGGGATTTATGTGAGCTGAGGAATCACATATTTTAAGTATGCTTCCATAATTTTATCCATATGCTTTGTCCTCATGAATCTTTGCCTCTGCTCCCCCATTATTTCCCTTTCCAGGAACCTGGCCAATCAGTCAAACAATTCACTGCTGCCCAGTAGTCAGGTCACTTCTCCGTTAACATTAACTCAATGAGTTCTGCCCCATGGGAGGATTTTCCCCTCGTAGCAATGCTTCAGGGAAACTCTTGAGGGAAGTTATAAGTTGGCAGAAGATTACTTTTTAGTCACACCAACATATTGATCTAAATAAGGTAAAATTTCCCCCTTTTAACTTATCATAGCAAACATTTTACGAGGACACAGGTGTCAGCTGAGGGATAAGCATTGGTGTAACAGATCAAGACAGAATGAGAGTCTGGACTACCTTTTGGCTTAACTTACCTGTGCCTCCAGACCTCTTTGGGCCCTTTCCAGTATACACCTTCCATCATACAATAGACTTCTGCTGTGCCCATCTGACTTTATGCCTGTGAATTCGCAACTCATGATGGGAAACCCTGGGAATATAGGCAGTTGATGACCCATGCATAAAATCTGCTTTTAAAATATTGAATAGCTATTTGTGTAGATAGTGTAATCTTGCTTCAAAACAGTACAGTTATGCACAGCCTCTCTTATATTAGGACTTGGAAGAGACTCGTATGATGTCCATATCTACTACAGATGTCTCTAGTATTATAGGAACTGTTGGGTCATATGACACAAGTAGCAAAGTCATTTATACTTTACCATGAACTTGTTTCAAAATTCTATTCTGCTTTGAGCTCACCTTGAATACAGGAAACCTTTAGATTCACTAAATAAATGAGTTGGAAAGTATTCCAGAATGCGACAAATGTTGTCTTTAAAAGCTGAAGAGAACTAAATGTTTCTCTTTTAGTTACCTTAGAAGTCATATTTGGAATGCTTCACACCACTGGACTTCTAAAAACTTCCGTTTTTACCAGGGCTTTGAATCTTTCTAGCCTTATCATTCATGCTCTGATGCAATATTTTTCTCCCAGGACATCCTTTCTCCAATCATTAATTAGCTAAAGATAAATGTCCAAAGCTTTCTTTGGGAATAGAAGGGGGAAATCACTACCTTATATATTTGCCATGATGTTCCAAGCCCTTCTTTGAGGAAACCTTCAGTTGATGGGATCAAGATCTGGTTGGTTCAGGAATAGAAACTGGACCATAGATTACGATATTCCATTGGTACTTTTGCTCACTTACACTTAATAATTCTTTGTTCTAAAAGTCAAGAGATAATTTCATAAATTTCCTCTCTATTTAAATCAGGGTTCCATAGAGAAACAGAACCAATAGGATGTATAAATATTTAGAAGTTTACTATAAGGAATTGGTTCATGAAGTTATGAAGTTCATGAGTCTACAATCTGCAAAAGACCAGCAGGTTAGAGACCCAGAAGTGTTCATGGTGTAAAGAAAGTTTAAAGGTAGCCTGCTGGAGAATTTTCTTTTGCTTGGATGGCTGGTCTATTCAGATCTTCAATTGATTAGATGAGGCCTGCTGAGATTATGGTGAGGAATCTGCTTTACTCAGAGTTCACCAACCTGTCAGTTTTATCCAGAAACACTCTATAAAATTAGCCATCACATCATGTTACACTGAAGAATAATAAGCAGGATAGTTTATTAACCTTCACACAAATTATTATGGGCCCAAGCTCACTAGATTCCATTCTGGGTTTCTTATCTCTTTTCATATTTATGTCATCTTGTATCTAATGCCAATAGACTTTTTCTATTTCAGAATTGCATCATCTTCTCTGGAAATTTGGGATCCAGTTCCACAGTGTCCTCCCTAACTAGCAACAATAGACTACAAAGGAAAATCACCACTGAGCTTCTCAGTGATGTCTTCTCCTCACTAGTATGTTTCTAACTGTTGTGAAAGGAATGTTCTCTTAACCTGCTCAGGAATACAGCAATTTGGTGAGATGTGTTGTCTTGTAAAATAAATCCTTTATAGTGTACTCACCTTTGTGAGTCTTTTGCCTAATTTTCCTCAATAATTTATCAATAAAATTCTGGGTACTCCATCTCATTTACTATGGCCCCCATGTTATTTTCTAGCTTTGAGAAGACATTCCAGAAACATATAAGATCTAATTCAAGGTTTCCTTCCTAAGATATTAAATATTTAATATTTAAGGATTGACACCATGTCAATAAACTGCCCGTTAATGAGTTGTACATTTTAATATCTTGGCTCACTGACCAGAAATTTTATGCTTAAGTTGGTAGGTGCTATGACCATTCAAATTATTTGGAAAAATAATTTAATTCAGTTAAAGATAAGCAAAATTCTGTAAAAGTGAAAATCATATCTATGATCTCTCAATTTTCCTGTGGTTTATGTTATCGTGTGCACTCTTTCATTAGGTTAAACGTAGCTTCATATTTCTAGTCCTTTCAAAGTACATTGCTTTCTTTACATGTGTCAATATCTCTCAAAGTTTCTTGGCATGTAACTGAAATCAACTAACTAACAAAAAAGATAAGCATATTTCAAAAATAGTCAAGTTTCAAATACAGACTGTAACATGTTCACAGAATCTCGAGTCTGAATTTGCAAAATATTTAATGAATTTAAAAGTCAGACTCGTTATTATTTCTTTTGGGGGTATAGTTATTTTACAATGTTGCATTGGTTTCTTCTGTACAACAAAGTGTATCAGCTATATGGCAGTTTAGTCAGTTCAGTCACTTGGTCCTGTCTGACTCTTTGCAACCCCATGGACTGCAGCACACCAGGCTTCCCTGTTCATCGCCAGCTCCCAGAGCTTACTCAGACTCATGTCTATTGAGTCAGTGATGCCATCCAAACATCTCACTCTTTGTCATCTCCTTCTTCTCCTGCCTTCAATCTTTCCTGGCATCAGGGTCTTTTTCAGTGAAAAGATGCAGTTCTTTGCATCGCGTAACCAAAGTATTGGAGCTTCAGTTTCAGCATCAGTCCTTCCAGTGAACATTCAGGACTGATTTCCTTAGGATTGACTGGTTTGATCTACTTTGCTGTCAAGGGACTCTGAAGAGTCTTCTCCAACACCACAGTTCAAAAGCATCAGTTCTTCAGTACTCAGTTTTCTTTATGGTCCAATTCTCACATCCATACATGACTACTGGAAAAGCCATAGCTTTGGCTAGATGGACCTTTGTTGGCAAAGTAATGCCTCTGCTTTTGAATACACTGTCTAGGTTGGTCATAACTTTTCTTCCAAGGAGCAAGCATCTTTTAATTCCATGGCTATAGTCACCATCTACAGTGATTTTAGAGCCCAAGAAAAAAAGTCTGTCACTGGTTCCATCGTTTCCCCATCTATTTGCCATTAAGAGATGGGACCAGATGTCATGATTTTAGTTTTTAGAATGTTGAGTAGCCAGTGTTTTCACTCTCCTCTTTCACTTTTATCAAGAGGCTCTTTAGTTCCTCTTCACTTTCTGTGTAAAATGGTGTCATCTTCATATCTAAGGTTATTGATATTTCTGCCTGCAGTCTTAATTCCAGCTTGTGCTTCATCCAGTCTAGTATTTTGTGTGCTGTACTCTGCATACAAGTTAAATAAGCAGGATGACAATATACAGCCTTGACGTACTCCTTTTCCAATTTGGAACCAGTCCTTTGTTCCACGTCTGTTTCTAACTATTGCTTCTTGACCTGCATACAGGTTTATCAGGAGGCAGGTAAGATGGTCTGGTGCTCCCATCTCTTCAAGAATTTTCCAGTTTGTTGTGATCCACACAAAGATTTTAGCCATATGTACATGGATATGTATGTCTCTCTTGGGTATCCCTCCCACCAGCCCAAATCCCACCCATATATGTCATCACAGAGCAGTAGCTGAGTTCCCTCTACAATACACCATGTTCCCATTAGCTCTGTTTTACACAGTAGTCTATACATGTCCATCCCAATCTCCCAATTCATCTCACTTCTCCTTCCCCACTCCACATGTCCACACATCTGTTTTCCATGTCTGCATCTCTATTTCTGTCCTGCAAATAGTTTCATCTGTATCATTTTTCTAGATCCCATATACATGCATTTATACATGATATTTTTTTTTCATGACTTACTTCACTCTCTATGACAGATTCTCAGTCCACCCATGTCTCTACAAATGACACAATTTTGTTCCTTTATATGTCTGAATAATATTCCATTGTATGTATCTGTCACACTTTCTTTATCCATTCATCTGTCTACAGACATTTAGGTTGTTTCTATTTCCTGGCAATTGTAAATAGTGCTTCATTGAGCATTGAGGTACATGTGTCTTTTTGTATTATGGTTTTCTCAGAGTACATGTCCAGTGGAGGGATTGCTGGGTCATGTGGTTGATCTACTTTTAGTTTTTTAAAGGACTTCCATGCTGTTCTCCTTAGTGGCTGTATCAATTTACATTCTCACCAACAATGCATGCAGGTTCCTTTTTCTCCATTCCTTCTCAAGCATGTATTGTGTGTAGCTATTTTGGTGATGGCTATTCTGATTAGCATGAAATGAGACCTCATTGTAGTTTTGATCTGCATTTCTTTATCACTTAATGGTGTTGAGCATCTTTTTTATGTGTTTCTTGACCATCCTTATGTCTTCTTTGAAGAAATGTCAGACTCATTACTTTAAAAACTTGTGAGAAAAATATTAAAATTGGAAAAAACTTTATTTAGGATAATTTCAAAAGTATTACAAGAAGTCTTATTTTTCAATCTGATGCTAGGGTTTCGTTTTTTGGTATATTTCTTCGTATTAGGGACTTCTCAGGTGGCACTAGTGCTAAAGAACCTGCCCACCAATGCAGGCGACACGGGTTCAGTTGCTAGGTTTGGAACTGAGAAGGAAATGACAACGCACTCCAGTATTCTTGGTTGGGAAATCCCATAGACAGAGGAGTCTGGTGGGTTATAGTCCTTGGGCTGCACAGAGTTGGACAAGACTGAAGTGACTTAGCATATACACATATTTGTATTAAAGAGAAAGCAAGGAAATCAAACCAGTCAATCCAAAAAGGAATCAACCCTGAAGAACTGATGCTGAAGCTGAAGCTCCAATACTGTCCACCTGATGTGAAGAGCCAACTCATTGGAAAAGACCCTGATGCTGGGAAAGACTGATGGCAGGAGGATAGGGGATGACAGAGCATGAGGTGATTGGATAGCATCATTGACTCAATGCATGTGAGTCTGAGCAAACTCTGGAAGATAATGAAGGACAGGGAAGCCTAGCGTGCTGCAGTCCATGAGGTCTCAAAGAGTCAGACACGGCTTAGAGACTGAACAACAGCAACAATAAAACAAAAAAGAGGGGGAAAAAAAAACAGATGAAGTAGAAAAAGGCATATAAGGTTTATCTAAATTAAAAATATTGACTTTTACCTTTTTTCCTGATGCATTGAAAACTTGTTAATTTTAAACACACTTACTGTTAGCTTTTACTCTGTGTATAACTGAACAAAATCCTCTTCCCTTCATGAGGCTTTGACTATTAGATAAAAAATAATTTCTATACAAGATGGTTTCTACTGTGTTCACAACTACTTCTGGTACATTTTCCTATCTGTTTATAGCAAATCAAAGCCACTTCTATAGCTTTCCAACTGTCTTAATGCCCTTTGTAAATATATTTGCATCATTCTTCATTTATATACTATAAAATTCTTGGTTGACTCATCAATTTAACTTACTTAGTATGGTAATTGCTGTGCAGAGAAATTTAATTGCTTTGCAAAACTATAATGCAAATTATTCAATAAGGACTTTACATAGTTATGGTCTGGAAATTTGTGTTTCCAATATTCACCAATTCATATAACCAAAATTGCAGTGTTAGATGCATATCTATTAGCTACTCTTCTGCATTATAATTTAACCTCATGAATTTTATTAAGAAGGAATGTAAACTCTTCTTGTTAACACCTTGACAGTTAGTTATTACCTCATTTCATATAATGTAAGACAACATTGATTTTCAGAGACACTATTATTTTAAAACACTAAAAAAGAAAAATTACAGCTAAAATTGACATTCTTTCATCGTATGATACATCTCAATTTCTGGCTGCTGAAATATTTGAATGATCATTTTATATCTAAAAGACGTGGTGAATAAAATGGTTTCTCCATCCATCAAAACACATCTCAGTATTCAACAGTACATGTTTTTTAATTTTTAAGAATATATTCTTAATGAATGCTGGATAAATGTACAGTAGAAAGAAGTTAGCCTCCAAAAAAAAAATATCAAGGACTTTTTCCAATTAAATGTTTCAGGCAATAGGAGAAAGATTGTGAGTATCATTCTGCCCTTTTTTTCTTCCAGAGAAACCTTGATTCTAAACTATGACCAACATAAACTCAGGGGAGAATCTACAGGGTTTTCTAAAAATGGATATTTCCAGAAAATTAGGCAATTTGTCCAAGATTACTTGATCATCTCATGCTTACAAAAGAAAATATGTATTTGTAAACAGCAATGTTACAAGATCTGCTCAACTTTCTTCAACATGCTTTGGTGAGTAACAACAAAAAATAAATTACTACTAAGGTAACCAGTTTTGTCTTTAATCAATGATAAAAATCTCTGGATCATGATAAAATCTGTGTTCCAACAAAATTTAATAAAGAATGGCACCAGAGAACAATGTGTACATAGTATGACAAACAGAATCTTGGTTGAATTTCATACAGCATAGAAGAATATTGCTTTATCCTAAGTAATTCAAAATAAATATTTGACAAGTATTTCTGCACTAATCAGTCACTGAACATCTATTTATTTTTCATGCAACCCATGTTTCTAAGCCTTAGGAAGTGTTAGTCAAAGAAGGAAAAAATGAGAAAGATGAATTCCAACCATGTCTAAGCAACAACAAAAATTAATTAAGGAAGAGCACAATTATGAGGAATGCTATAGATGTTGTAGCATTTAATTACATATTACTAAAATCAGTAAGCTGCAATTTTTTTGTTATTTGAATTCTGAATGCACATACCTTATTACAACAATATACTTGCTTTATTTTTAAATATCCTTACTCTAGAAGGATTTATAGGATTTGTTTATTTTAAACACACTTATTGTTAGCTTGAGTCTTCATTAGTTTTGAGCATGTGTAAATGTTCTGTTAAATTGTAAGCTTTCGGTGGAAAGGAATTATGTCTTCCTTATGTAATATTTGATACATTCAAATGATTATTAGTGAATGTGTAATTTGTCACTAATTGTGAAATGGGAAGTTGTGAATAAACCACTCAAGATGCTTGTTGTTGTTGCTATTGTTGTTTAGTTACTAAGTGTGTGTGACTCTTTGAGATCCCGGGGGATTTCCTAGGCAAGAATATTGGAGTGTGTTGCAATTTCCTTCTCAAGGGATCTTCCCAACCTAGTGATCAAACCTGCAACCTCAGCACTAGCATGCAGGTTCTTTACTGCTGAGCCACCAAAAAGATGTATACTTCCCCAAATGATTGAGGCCTAATTCTCTATGTATTCTCTCTGACTTCATTTTATGCACCATCAATAATAATATCTTCAACTCTATTTTTCACACTTGTCTTATCTTTTGTTATAAACTTACTCTCATACATGACTTTTTGTAGCTTTATAAATAAGTTATCAAGGTTGTTGTCCCCAACATATATTTGTGCTATTACAGGTAGCTATAATTCATTGATTTTGCCTGTTATATAATATCCCACTATTTGAATCTCCCCAAATTTACATATCCCATTTTCTGAAGATTTCACTCTTTCTAAGGTTTTGTTTGTTTGCTTTTGCCATT
Source organism: Antilocapra americana (assembly GCA_007570785.1). Taxonomy (NCBI): domain Eukaryota; kingdom Metazoa; phylum Chordata; class Mammalia; order Artiodactyla; family Antilocapridae; genus Antilocapra; species Antilocapra americana. The sequence goes on along the minus strand of ML660200.1, from coordinate 5,406,810 downwards.
GTGGAAAATATACATATACATTCATTTTCAGGTTCTCCTCCAAAATCAGTAAGAATTTTCCTGGTGCACAAACACAAACAGAGCAGTAAAATAGCTGTGCTGCATAATATGATGTCCAGATTTATGAGTTAATGCTTTCTAAAGATGATTCATTCACACATCTAAAGGAAGTATAAAAGAGTACCTATTTCCATACTGTTGCCAACATTCAGTATAGTCAGGATTCTTGATTTATTTTATTGTTATTGCATTTTGAGTTTTAATTAATCTAGGGGTATAAAATACTATTTTACTGTGGTTTTCATTTCCATATTTACATTTATATCCATAGTTGAATCATTTATATGTTTTTGTGCATAATTAACTTCTTGCCACACATTTTCTTGAAATTGTTTTATGAGTATCAAGAGTTCCTCCCTTTTTACAGTCGAGTAGCATTCAATTGTATACATGTAAGTCAATTTGTTTATTCATTCTCCTATTAATAAATTGTGGCTATTACAAACAAATATGTTACAATTATTTGTTTATAAATAGACTTTGCCCAAGACAGTTTTTATATTTCTCTTGGATAAATAAGATATCTAATATAATTTATCTAGCATAAATATAGGATATCTAATAAAAATAATATGACTGAATTTCAGAGTTCATTTTGTAAGTGTAACATTCTAAAATCTGTCAAAAATTTTTCAAAGAGGTTATACAATTTCATATTCCCATTAGTAATATATGAGTGTTACAGTTTTGCCAATCCTTGCTAACACTTAATATTGTCAGTATTTTTATTGTGACCATTCTAGCGGCTGTGTATTGGTATGTCATTGCAATTTAATACTTCATTTTGAAGCAACTAATTATGTTGAGCATTTTATTCATGTGCTTATAGATCATTTATATGTAATCTAAGTGAAGTGTTGAAATGTTTTTGTCAATATTGGAAGGACATTTATTTCATATTATTGAATTATAAATGTTCTTTATGTATTATAAGTAAAGCCCCTATTCAGATATATGCATCATAGTTTGTTCCACTGTGTGGCTTGCATTTATGTTTTCTTAATAATATTTTGAGCATTATAGAATTTTAATTCAATGAAGTTTCTTTATTCTTTTATGGCTTTTCATGCTTCTAGGCATCTTATCTATGAAATCTTTGTCAACTATAAGTTGCAAAATGTTTCTCCTACATTTTCTTCAAGAAAGTTTTATATCTTTAGCCTTCATTTTTAGGCCTAAATTCTGCCTTTTGAGTTAATACTGTTATATGGTGTGAGGTAAGGGTAAGTGCCCATGTTTACCAAATGATGTCCTGTTCAGTACCTTTTGCTGAACTACTATATATTGTTTCTCCATTGAAATAACCTGACACTTTTAATGAAGACCAATTGATAATGTCCATGTAGATCTATTTCTAGATTCCTTTCTGCTTCATTAACCTATGAAAACTTCCCTATAGTGCATTTTTTATAGGAGTATAATTGCCTTACAATGTTGTGTTAGTTTCTGCTGTCAAATGAAATGAATCAGTTATACATATATATGGATTTCCCTCATAGCTCAGTTGGTAAAGAATCCATCTGCAATGCAGGAGACCCCAGTTTGACTCCTGAGTCAGGAAGATCCCCTGGAGAAGGGATAGGCTACCCATTCCAGTATTCTTTGGATCCCCTTGTATCTCAGCTGGTAAAGAATATGCCTGCAATACGGGAGACCTGGGATCAACACCTGGATTGAGAAAACCTCCTGGAGAAGAGAAAGGCTACCCACTCCAGTGCTCTGGCCTGGAAAATTCCATAGACTATACAGTCCATAGGCTCTCAAAGAACTAGACATGACAGAGTGACTTTCAATTCACTTCACTTCACTTCATTTAGGTTGCATCTACATCTTGGCTGTGCAAGTGCTGCACTCAATATGCCAGCAAACTTGTGAAACTCAGCAGTGGCCACAGACTGGAAGAGGTCAGTTTTCATTCCAATCCCAAAGAGAGGCAATACCAAAGAATGTTCAAACTACCACACAACTGCACTTATCTCACATGTTAGAAAAACAATGCTCAAAATTCCCGAAGCTAAGCTTCAACAGTTCATGAACCAAGAAATCCCAGATGTTCAAGCTGGATTTAGAAAAGGCAGAGAAACTAGGGATCAAATTGCCAACATCTTGCTTTTTAGAAAAAGCAAGAGAATTACAGAAAAACATCTAATTCTACTTCATTGACTATGTTAAAGCCTTTGACTATGTGGATCACAAGCTGTGGAAAATTCTTCGAGAGATGGGAATACCAGACCATCTTATCTGCCTCCTAATAAATCTGTATGAAGATCAAGAAGCAATAGTTAGAACTGGACATGGAGCAACTGGTTCCATGGTTGGAAAAGGAGTATGTCAAGGCTGTATATTGTCATCCTGCTTATTTAACTTGTATGCAGAGTATAGCATGCAAAATGCTAGACTGGATGAAGCATAAGCTAGAATAAAGACTGCAGGCAGAAATATCAATAACCTTAGATATGAAGATGACACCATCCTTATGGCAGAAAGCGAAGAGGAACTAAAGAGCCTCTTGATTGATGAAAGTGAAAGAGGAGAATGAAAACACTGGCATAAACTCAACATTCTAAAAACTAAAATCATGACACCTTGTCTCATCACTTCATGGCAAATAGATGGGGAAACAGTGGAATCAGTGACAGACTTTATTTTCTTGGGCTCCAAAATCACTGTAGATGGTGAGTGCAGCCATGAAATTGAAAGACCCTTGCTCCTTGGAAGAAAGGCTATGACAAACCTAGACAGCATATTAAAAAGCAGAGACATTAGTTTTCCAACAAAGGTCAATCTAGTCAAAACTATAGTTTTTCCAGTAATCACGTATGGATGTGAGAGTTGGGCCATAAAGAAAGCTGAGCACTTAATTGTTTGGGGTTTATTTTCTGTATTGGTTTTATTTCTGTCTTTTCCTTCTCTTGTTTCCTGCCTAGAGAAGTTCCTTTAGCATTTATTGTAAAGCTGGTTTGGTCGTGCTGAATTCTCTTGCTTGTCTGGAGAGCTCTTCATTTCTCCTCCAAACAATTAAGAAAACAGTAATAAGATCATATATATCAATAGTTAGTTTAAATGTAAATGGATTAAATTCACCAACCACAAGACGTAGACTGGCTGGGTGGATGAAAACATATGCACATATGTGCTTCCACTTACCACATCACTCTGCTTGACACTGCCCCCCCCCCCGCCACCAAACTGTATGTAATTATTTTATATTGTTAAGTTAATCATGTTCCCATTATGGCTTGTAATTGTAACTATCTTTTTTATTTTGGTCTGGCTATTGATTGTGAAAACTGATAAAACATCTTTTACTATTGTGATAGTGTTTAAAAGAAAATAATATAGCAATGCTTAAAAAAAAAAAAAAAAAAAGAAAGCTGAGCACTGAAGAATTGATGCTTTTGAACTTTGGTGTTGGAGAAGACTCTTGAGAGTCCCTTAGACTGCAAGGAGATCAACCAGTCCATCCTAAAGGAAATCAGTCCTGAGTGTTCATTGGAAGGACTGATACTGAAGGTGAAGCTCAAATGCTTTGGTCACCTGATGGAAAGAACTGACTCATTAGAAAAGATCCTGATCCTGGGAAAGATTGAAGCTAGAGAAGAAGGGGATGACAGAGGAGGAGATGGTTGGTTGACATCACCAACTCATTGTAAGTAAGTTTGGGCAAGCTCCCAAGGATGGTGATGGACAGGGAAGCTTAGTGTGCTGTAGTCCACGGGGTTGCAAAGAGTTGGACATGACTGAGCAACTGAACTGTACTGAATATCCCAATCTGTATTTCACACACAGAAGTGAGTTATTTTTATCATGAAACATTTCTATTTTATACTCAGTTACTAGTTTTTTTGTCCTTTTCCAGGGAATCATGGCTCATAAGTAAATTTATTCCAAGCAAGTTTATCATAAGCAATTTTGGACAGCCAACATCATCCTGATAGAAATGTTCCATGGTAAGAACTCTCCCATAAGAAGTGAGAAATGTTAGTTTCTTTGCCAGGACATTTACCATTAGTAACAAATTTAAAAAGCATCCTTCCTTGTTGCATCTCATTTTATTCCAGTGATTCATTGGATGGTCTGCCTTGATACTGTAGATTTAAGAAACCAATCAAATAATCAGCTGGAATTTTTCCCCTTTGCCCTTATATTATATGATTTTCTTAGTGTTAGGCAGTTTATTTTCCTTCTATTTAGCATATTAACAAAGTGGCAGAAGTAATAAGAGAAATAAACCCTTATTAAACCCAGATTTTTTATGCGATAGTTGATTTATATTGTATCACAAGATTGGTTTTATTTACTGTTACTCTCATCTATGCAGTGCTAAAATCACTCAGAAATAAAAGTGATAATATTCTGCATTAAGAGTTACCACTTGCTTATATTGGGGGGAAAAAGTGTTATAATTGTATGTGGTTGCTGATATCTTCCATAAGCAGACATCATGGAATCTTGTCTATTAGTAATAACCATTCATTAATACTAATATTTATAAAATTCTGAAAGAGATGGGAATACCAGACCACCTGACCTGCCTCTAGAGAAATCTGTATGCAGGTCAGGAAGTAACAGTTAGAACTGGACATGGAACAGCAGACTGGTTCCAAATAGGAAAAGGAGTTCATCAGGGCTGTATTGTCACCCTGCTTATTTAACTTATATGCAGAGTACATCATGAGAAACACTGGGCTGGATGAAACACGACCTGAAATCAAGATTGCTGGGATAAATATCAATAACCTCAGGTATGCAGATGACACCACCCTTATGGCAGAAAGTGAAGAAGAACTAAAGAGCCTCTTGATGAAAGTGAAAGAGGAGAGTGAAAAAGTTGTCTTAAAACTCAACATTCAGGAAACAAAGATCATGGCATCTGGTCCCATCACTTCATGGCAAATAGATGGGGAAACAGTAGCAGACTTTATTTTGAGGGGCTTCCAAATCCCTGCAGATGGTGATTGCAGCCATTAAATTAAAAGATACTTATTCCTTGGAAGAAAAGTTATGACCAACCTCGACAGCATATTAAAAAGCAGAGACATTACTTTCCCAACAAAGGTCCATCTAGTCAAGGCTATGGCTTTTCCAGTAGTCATGTATGGATATGAGAGCTGGATTATAAAGAAGAATGAGCACTGAAGAATTGATGCTCTTTAACTGTGGTGTTAGAGAAGGCTCTTGAGAGTCCCTTAGACTGCAAGGAGATCCAACGAGTCCATCCTAAAGGAAACCAGTTCTAAATATTCATCAGGAGGACTGATGTTGAAGCTGAAACTCTAAGAACTCTTTGGCCACCTGATGTGAAGAACTGAGTCATTTGCAAAGACCCTGATGCTGGGCAAAATTGAAGGCAGGAGGAGAAGGGGACAACAGAGGATGAGATGGTTGGGTGGCCTCACCAACTCAATGGACATGAGTTTGAGTAAGGTCTGGGAGTTAGTGATGGATAGGGAGGCCTGGCATGCTTCAGTCCATGGGGTTGCAAAGGGTCAAACATGACTGAGTGACTGAATTGAACTGAACTGATTGAATGTTTATAATTATTTTCATTGTATAGTTAATGATGATGGCCATTTAGATACACCTGTATTTAAAATGTAGCAGAATGTGACTCTCCAGACAACATTCCTAATTATAGTCAGATTGGGCTGATTGTATCCCTCCTAGACATGTTTATAGAGCCTCAAATCTAAACACACATTTTGTTTGGACAACTGATAAAGAGCTGTGACAGATGGAACAGTCTACTGGGCAGCAATTTGAAAAGCAAGGGAATGAGAAGAGATAAAAGTCACCACCTCCACCAACAATGTTATGTGCTTTACACTTGCTCCTCCTGAAGTTTCTGCTTTTCATTACTTGGCTTCTCCATCTCTTCTTTTGCTCCATCCAGAAGCCTTGGACTTTTCTTCCTCTCATACTCTAGATCCAATCTACTAGAAGTATCAGTGAAAACCAGAGTCAGAAAGAGATTAAAGTGGTGAAAGCAAATTGAATTCAGGATGATTGAAATAGGGCAAAAGAGACCCTACTATTGAACTAGGCTTCCTTCCAAATACAACAGAGATAAGTGGGGATTGATAACCAAGGGTCAGGGAAGTTGGTAACTGTGAAATTCCTAAGAAGAGATGCCAAGAGTCATCTAGCTGAATTAATCTAAAAGGATTCCTGCTGTATATTGGACAATAGGATAATCTGATCCCAAGGGTAGAGGTAAGCAATATTGACTATGTATTGAGGGTGATCAGGTACAAAGGTGGGGAATTCTTGTTAAACAGATTTAAAAGGGTTCTTGTTAAAAATGGATTTTAGAAGGCTGTGCACACATGTGCCTAACAACATTTGGTCAAAGAATTTTTGTAGAATCAACTCTACTCTAAAACCTGTCTAACATTTGAACACTTCTCACCACTTCAATGCAGCCTACTTGTCAATGCAGCATAGTGCTCATTTGAATGACTACAAGAGCTTTCTATCTGCAATTTCTGCTTCTTCCTTTGTCCTCCTCTCCACAAAATTCAGAGTTTACCTTTAAAATGTGAGTTAGATCCCTTTTTAAAATGTAGAATGTCAGTTCCCTGTTAACCACTCTCTTGACACTTTAATTCAAAATCCACTCAGTCACCAAGCAACCCCTACGTGACCCACTTATTTGATCTTCCCATCCACTCCCCCACTCCTTGCTCTCTCTACCCCAAGAAAACCAGGGTCCTTGTTCTTCTGTAGGACAACAAGCTTTTCCCAACCTAGTACTTTGCTCCCTCCCTTTTTTCCAATGTTTCACTAAATCTCACCTCTATGATAAAGTCTACCCTGAGTACTCTTTTAACAGTGCAATCTGTTATAGCCCTAGCTCATTGTCAATTCCCTTAATATTGCTTTTCAATTTCCTTTTTCCATGATAACCACTTTAACCATATTATATCATTTATTCATATTTATATTTATGAATTATTATCTATCTACTCCCTGATAGAATATAAGCCTCACAGGACAGGAACTGTTCCTTCAGTGTATCCTAAACTCCTAAAACAATGTCTGAGGCTCAATAAAAATGTGTTCAGTGGATAAATTAGTGCAATTTATTTTTCTTCCAAATAATCACTCTATACAAAAATATTTATATTGATCCATGCTCTGCACTAGGTCCTCACAACACAAGGGAAGATAATAGGTGTTGGTTGACCTAAAGAAAGTCAGTCTAGCTGGGAAACACAGACCGTGAAGACTGATTATGACACAATGCTGAATGGATGTGAGTTGTATGTACTGGGAACCCATGTTTTATACAACAGGTCTGAATTCCTCTTCCTTTTTATTCCCCAGATGGTACTTCTGTTGCCCTCTTTCATCCTGCATTTTCACTCCCTTGGCTCCTTTTGATGAGAAGCATATTGTTAGATAGAATGAATTTTTAAAATTTAAATACTATCAGTGTTCATCTACTGATAGTTCATCTACTGAATATTAAGGAGGTAATATCCGTGGTGCAGAAGTGCCTGGGAAACTTGAAAAGTTCCTGACAGTAATAAGTTGGTAGCCTATGTTATATGATACCCAGAGGCAAGAAGAGCAAAGATAAGATCATGACATGACAAGCTGTGGGATGAGTCTCTGTAACTGAGGTGATTAGATTTGCTTTCCCTTTCTCCTTCATTGTCCCCAGTATATTATATGGGGAAGTAGCTTGTTATGGAGATAGTAGAACTAGGAAAGATGTAATATACATAAAGCTGTCTGAAAATGTACTATCTGAGTTGGGCTTCAGTCACTGGAGCATGTGTTTTAATGATGCCAGGTAGCATTGTGAAGAAAATAATATGTCCTTTTTAATGTACAAGGATGTTTATTTAAGCATTATTTATGATGTCAAAAGCAAAGCAAAAAAAATAAAAACCATGAAACTGGAAATAAAGTGAATGTCCATCAGTCAGGTAATGATTGAATAAACTTTGGTATAACATCACTACTGAATACAGGGTGACGATAAAAATAGCATCATAACATCGAATGAAGAAGCAAGTATGTGAATTTAATTATCTTATATTAACTATTAATTATCTTTCATTATCCAGAAACTTGGAAAATGTACAATAATGTCATTCTTTATGTTGATTTTTTTAAAATATAGATATTTTTCAGTTCAACATTTAACTGTGTTAACATATTATAGGTTTATTGACGTTTATAATGAATTAATACATGGATATTTTTCCAATTCTGAATTAAATGAGAATTATTAGGATACTATAAATTTAATTAGAAAAAATTTGATAACCCAATAAAAAATGTGGCTAGTGACCTGAGCAGGCCTCACAAAAAGAAAATCCAAATGATTGAAAATTATATCTAAAAGTCCTCAATTTGATTATTAAAATATATATATACCAATGCTAGTAGTTTTAGACCAATGTTAATGTCTTGGTTTTGATACTTTCCCTGTGGTTACATAAAATGCTACCATTAAAGGTAACAGAATGAGGGTATTCAGGAATTCACTATTCTGTTTTCTATTTGTTTTTGAGATATAATTGACAGATATAAAATTATATATATTTAGGGTATACAGTTTTATGTTTTGATAAGTGCATACATTGTGAAATTATTATGACAATCAAGTTAATCAACATATCCGTTACTTCCACATAATTACTTGTGGGTCAGAGGGGAGTGAAAACACTTATGATCTAAATTCTTAGCAAACTTCAAGTGTACAATACAGTATAGTTAGTTATAGTCATCGAGTTATGCATTAAATTTCTAGAACTTTTTTATCCAGAAATAAAAAAGTTGAATAACAGGATAACAGAAACTTTGAACAACATGATGTCATTTGCCAAAATTTTTGACCAACATCTCCCCATTTCCTCCACTCACCAACCCTTGGAAGCCAGTATTCTGGTTTACTTCTGTGCATTCAAGTACTTTTAGATCCCACGTGTAAGTGAGGGCATATCTTTCTGTGTTTGGCTTATTTCACTTAAGATAATGCCTTCCAGGTTCAACCATATTGTTACAATATCAGGATGTCCTTCTCTTTTAATGCTGAATATTTCATTGTATGTATCACACATTCTTTATCCACTCATCCATTGACAGACATTTACATTGTTTTCATTTCTTGGCTACTGAAAACAATGCTGCAGTGAACATGACAATGCAGATATTTCTCTGTGACACTGATTTCATTTCTTTTGCATATATATACACAGTAGTTGGATTGCTGGATCGTTGTGTTACTCGCTCAGTCATGTCTGACTCTCTCCGGCCCCATGGACCACCCCGCCTGACTGCTGGTCCGTGGGATTCTCCAGGCAAGAATATTGGAGTGGGTTGCCATTCCCTTCTCCAGGTGTTGGCTCAAATGGCCATTCTATTTTTAATTTTTTGAGGCACCTCTGTACTGTTTTCCATAATAGCTGTACACTTACATTCTCACTAACAGTGCTCAAGAATTTATTTTTCTTCATAATCTTGCCAGTAGTTGTTATTTTTGTGTTTTTGAAAATAGCCATTCTGACTGCAATAAGATAATATCTCATTGTGATTTTGATCTGCATTTCTCTGATAATTAGTGATGTTTAGACACCTTTTCAAATATGTGTTGGTTTTCTGTATGTCTTCTTTTGAAAACTGTCTGTATAGATATTTTGTTCACTTTTTAATAAGGGTTTATTAAGAGTTTAATATTTATTAAGGGTTTAATGAGGGTTATTTAGTTTTTGCTATTGAGTTGAGCTCCTTGTAATATAGATATTAACCCTTCATCAGATATATAGTTTGCAAATATTTTCTCCTATTCTGTAAGTGGTTTTCCCACTCTGCTGATTGTTTCTTTTTCTGTGCGGAAGATTCTTAATTTGATACAATGCCACTTCCCTGTTTTTGCTTTTGTTGCCTTTATCTTTGGTATCATATCCCAAAAAATAAATAAATAAATAATTGCCCAAGCCAATGTCAAGAAACGTTTTCCCCCCTGTTTCTTCTCTAGCTGTTTAGCTCTTTCTGGTCTTTAAGTCTCTAATCCATTTTGAGTTGTTTTTTGTATTTGGTATAAGATAAAGTTCAAATTTTATTCTTCTATATGAGGATATGCAGTTTTCCCAGCATTAAACTCTTTTTTAGTTTTCCCCGGTGATCCTATGGAGACCCCAGATACTGTGGGGTAGCTGCCACTGTGCAAAAGGAGCACAGAGACCATATAGAAAATAAATTATTCTGGAACCCCAAAGAGAAATGGCTAACTCAGCTGAAGAAAGGCATTTATGGAAAACTTCCTTCAGGGGGAATTAAAAAAATAATGTTAAGACAATCAAGGGAGATGAGAGAAAGGCATTATAGGAAAGGGGGACAATTTGAGCAAAGGAGCCCCAGGCAAGAATCTATACAAAGGACATGAAGAAAATACCTAGAGGTTTGGAAAATCAAGCAGAAGTACAGAATATAATAGTCAGGATACTGTGTCTTCCTATATTTTTCACCTTCTCTACTATATTTTTCATCTTTCCTCTACTCTCCAATCTTTTATGCTATGTACACATTCTCTGGATGATTTTTATCTCTGCTTACTTATGCAATGTCGGCATCTCTCAATATTCTCATTTCTGGCATCATCTGTCATTTCTTTTGTCTTCTATACTCTAATTTTCTATAAAGTTGAAAATTTTAATTCCCATTTATGATAAAGAATTTTTCTAGCTCATAATTTGGCTCCCATTTCTACTGCAAGAGTATGCCAAATTCATTGATATTTTCTTGGCTGCTTCACTTTAGAACATCCTGAAGAATTCAAGATGTTCGTGTTAAGTACATTCTCCTTTGGGATTTGACTTTTAGTACTATTTTTACTTGTTTTTCCTCTCTTTCTCTGAGCATTTCCACTCTCAGGCTGCCCATGCTTGTGTCTCCATTTGCAGTGTTGCTCCTAATAGCTTCTTATTTTTAAATTGGACCCATTTTATAAAGCTCTAAGGACTTTTCTGAATTCTTCCACCAGAATAATTTTCTATGCAATCTATGTATGCTGAGAATGTGAGTATATTTTTAAATATATCTGGCATAAATTATTTTATATTGTAATTATAAAACAATTTATCTTCTTCCATGGAGAGTTTGTAAGCCCTTCGATATTCCAGTTGGTTACTTTTGTATTCAGCTCTTGTTTCACCTGAAAACACACAGCACATGATACAGAACCCAATCTTACATGCTTATAGACCCTCAACTATATTCAGAATACTTTGTCACTTTGTGAAATGCTTTTTTACTTTGAGAAACATATAGTGTTACTTAATGTTAATATGAGTACTTATATATCAGGATTTCTTGACCTCAGCATGATTGACATTTTGGACTTAATATTCCTTTGTTGTGGGAGGCCACCCTGTGCATTGTAGGGTTCCCTCTCTAGGGTGTAGCATTTCTGGGCTCTGCCCACTAGATACCAGGAATATCATTCCCCTGTTGTGACAATTAAAAATGGTTCTCACTATTATCACTGCTCACTGAGGAAAAATTCACTTCCATGGTTACTGAGAATGATAGTTTTATAACAGTGAGTGTCCAAATGCATCCACACGTTAGTCAGAGTAGGCTATGCCATACATTAGTAACAAAGCCTAGTTGTGTTATACTATGCATCTGTAGCTCATTCAGTCAGGGCCCCGTGATGATATTCCCTCTGGGTGTCTTCCCTGAATGAGCTCAAATCTGAGCTCCTTCTACCATGAGTCTTAACAATCTCAAAGAACTCTGCTTTGAGCTTCATGTATGTGTATGAGAGATAAAGCAGTGGATTGTGGAAGATCACTGGAATCCAGACCGAAAATGTGTTCCATTTCTTCTACTCAATTCATACCAAAACAAGTCACATGTATCACTTCTAGGCAAAGAAGTTTGGGAACTAAAACCGTCTTCTGTGTTCAGAGGAAAACAAAAAAGTTTGATAAACACATTGTTTCAGTCATATAACATATGAGTCAATAAAATTTAATAATGAGAATTTTTGAACAGTGCCAGCTGCCCACTAAAAAAGTACTCAGTACTATTTTAAAAATTCTACATGGCACTTTCACTTCTGCTTAAGATAAAGTAACACAGACTGACTTTACCACACATTATTTCCCTCCCACATCCATGATGTCACCACAAAACAAACAAAGCATATGAAAGAGCAGTTGTCATATAGTGATCTTTAACAGAAAATGGTTTTATTTGTAATAACCCCAAACTAGAAAAAGTGAAATATTCATGCACAGGTTATTGGTAAGAAGACTGCAGCATGTTCATAACGAGATATCTTTCAGCAAAACAGAAGAATAAACTATTGATAATCTTGACAATATGGGAGATTCTCAAAATTTTAGTGCTGAATTAAGTCATCAGACACAATACTTATCATATGACTAGAGTTATATAAAACTAGAAAATTACTCAACAGTGAGAAAAAGTATATCAGTAGCTTATTTTAGTTAAGGTAGCTTTTTAATTCTTTTTAAAATGTTGTTGAATTATTGTTGATTTAGGCTTCTCTCATGGCTCAGCTCGTTAAGAATCTACGTGCAAAACAGGAGACCTGGGTTCAATCCCTGGATTGGGAAGATCCCCTGGAGAAGGGAAAGACTACCCACTCCAGTATTCTGGCCTGGAGAATTCCATGGACTGTATAGTCCATGGGATCACAAAGAGTCAGATACAATTGAGTGACTTTCATTTCACTACATAGCTGATTTACAATGTTGTGTTAATTTCACCTGTACAGCAAAGTGACCTGATTTTATAAATGTTGTATATATGTGTGTGTGTTGAAATACACACACACACACACACACACACACACACACACACATATATATATTATATCTATATAATGTATTATCAAGTGATATCAAATATAATTCCCTGTGCTATATAGTAGGACCTTACTGTTTATGCATCTTATATATAATAGTCTGATAATCCCAAACTCCCATCCTTTCTCCCCATCCCACTCCTTGGCAATCAGAAGTCTGTTTTCTGTATCTGTGAGTATTTTTTTGTTTTTTAGATATGTTTATTTGCATACTACTTTAGATTCCACTTGTAAGTGATAGTATTCAGTATTTATCTTCCTCTTTCTATGTCCATCCATGTTACTTCATATAGCATTAATTCATTTTTGATGGTTGGGTGATATTCCACTGTATATATATATACCACATCTTCTTTATCCATTTATCTGTCTGTGAACATTTAGGTTGCTACCACATCCTAGCTATTGTAAACAGTGATATTATGAACGTAAGAGTGAATGTATCTTTTTGAACTATACATTTTCCTGGACATATGCTCAGGAGTGGGATTGCTGGATCATATGGCAATTCGATTTTTAGCTTTTTTAATATCCTCCATACTGTTTTCCATAGTGTTTGGACTTTGTGCATCTGCAATTATTTTGGCCTTAGAGAGAGTTAATTTTATAGAGACTCTGGACAGACAAATGCACTTTAAAATTGAATTATATTATGGTGATTTTAACTTAATTCAATTTTAATGTGCTTTGGTCTGTCCAGGATCTCTGGAAAATTGACCGTCTCAAAGATCAAAATAACTGTAGACACACAAAGCTTGAGACCCTTAACCTGGGGTCCCCTTTCTGAAGATACAGGGACCATGTAATTCCTACTTTCTTAAGAAGTTAGTTAGTTAGCTCAGTAGCTCAGTCATGTCTGACTCTCTCCAACCCCATGAACTGCAGCATATGCTTATATGTAGGTTCCTTGAAGTAAAAACGTGCTTATGCATCTTAATCAGTTCAGTCACTCAGTCATGTCTGACTCTTTGTGACCCCATGGAATGCGGCACGCCAGGCTTCCCTATCCATCATCAAACTTCCAGAGCTTGCTCAAACTCATGCCCATTGAGTTGGTAATGCCTTCCACCCATTTCATCCCCTGTTGTCCCCTTCTCCTTCTGCCTTCAATCTTTCCCAGCATCAGGATCTTTTCCAGTGAATCCATTCTTTGTATCAGGTGGCCAAACTATCAGAGCTTTAGCTTCAGCATCTGTCCTTCCAATGAATATTCAGGACCAATTTCCTTAAAAGTAGGAATTAGTATTTGCAAGGAGGAATAGCAGAAAATAAATAATAAAACTCTAGGCAAGAAAAGAAGAATATAAATCAAAGGCTCCAAATTCAGGTTTCTTGCTCAAAGTGCCTTATCTTGTTTCAAACCTACTAGAATTTCATCAAGACCAAAAAATTTGCTCAAGATTTCCAAGCCAAATGCATTATTTTCATGTTTATGAGATGCTAAGATTGCTTTAGTCTGAACCCTTGGAAATGGATGAGTGTCCTGGCTGGAGACAGTGGCTCTAGGATGTGCTCCCCTGTACTAAGCTTCAGAGACCAAGCATCATTCTCTACCTTATGTCAGGTCACTGGCTCCCCAAAGTTCCAAGTTTTATTTTACTCAAGTTTCATTTCTACACTTTTAGCTCCTAAAGGAAATTTTTATCAAAAGCATATTCAGTCCCCCACCAAAGATACCTGTCAAATAAAAAAAAGTTAATTTTTTCAACCATCTGTACCTTTGGTTTCTGAAGGAGGAAATCATTGATCTATCTGTGAGTGCTGTGAAGAGATATTTATTAAACAAGAAAAATATGGCTCAAGTGTGAAAATCAATGCAATTGAGAGGAAAAAATGAACTAACAGAGATTTTGTAGATATTCCACAAAGAGGGAGAGAAAAATGACAATTGAATTTCAGTGAAATACAAATACGAAGAGAAATGAAATCACTTTGTTCATGAAGTTTAATTTCTCAGAAGAATGTCGAGGGAAAATATTCTGTAATTTTAATTCTAATCCTAATGCAAAGAAATATTCTGTTTTTTTAAAAAAATGACTTCCAACTTTAAATAAATAAGAGAACATATTTTTTAACTTATATGAAATAAAATAGTTTCATCCTCTAGAGTCTGACCCATTTTCATACATATTGATTTGTAAGCTTCAACTGAGTTTTTTTTCTTTTTATTTTCAATTGGAAAAAGGAAATTAATATCTCCCAAGACATGGTAACACAATTGCCTTTTCTTCCATTTTGAATTCCCCAGTAGTCTAGCATGGAACTTATATTTTCTCAAAAGTCTTAGGGAAGAAACGTGACTCAGACCTATGATATCTAGAGTAGAAATCTATTGTAGCATCACATTTTCTATAACTACAACCAACACAATTGTAAATATATGAGGGAAAAAAATTTGTGAAAATCTAACCACATGGAAGGGAGTTTTAAACTCATAAATATGATTTAGGGCAAAAATAAAAGTATTTGGAGGTAGCAAAAAATGAGTACAAGATCTGTCTCCACTCCTATTAAGATGTGGATATTAGAATGTTAGCCCTTTCCATGTGGTACAGTGGTAAAGAATCCAGTTGTCAATGCAGGAGATGTGGGTTTGATCCCTGGGTCAGGAAGATCTCCTGGAAGAGTAAATGACAACCCATTCTAGTATTCTTGCCTGGAAAATTCCACAAACAGGGGAGCCTGGTGGGCTACAGTCCATGGGGTCACAAGGAATCAGACATGACTGAGCGACTGAGCATATACACAGTAGAACATTAAAATGAAAATTCCTGCTGAGATCCTAATGTGGCAGATATTGAATATCAACATAAATTGTGAAACAGACTGCTCAATTTAGATGACTCTGAAACCCCCTGTTAGCTACAAATTGGCACTTGCCATGGGCATTTGCCATCTACTTCTGTTAACACAAAGATTAAATTAAGTGCTGCTGCAGCTGCTGACCTTTAAACAGCCCCTGAAAGGAGTTCAGGGTGGAGAGCAGAAATGAGGCACTCTGTGCTCAAGGAAAATTTGGCATGGAAGGTCTTCAAATAGATATTTACAGCAGCCAATTTTATGAACCCAGTTCCTGTATTTCCTCATATCTAGGAAAACACCAAAATCCTTCATGGTGACAACTGTTCCTTGTGATTAGCAAAAGCTTCATGAGATTGGCAGAAACGTTCTGGGGAAATATGTGTTTGATTGCATGTACTCTCCTTTCACAAAATCTCGTATACACTAACCTTGCCCCCTGCCTCTTTGAAACAGATTCTCAGAGCTATCTGAGGTGCTGTCTCCTGGGCTGCAATATTCATTTTGCCCCAAATAAAACCTAATGCACAACCCTCACACTGTGAATTTTTAAAGTCAACACCCTCTATTTTATTACCATTGAGGGTATTAAAGGATGAAGAAAAGAGCAGATTGGAGAGGTGGGATAGAATGGATTTATCTTCAGAAAACTCTCGGCTGTGAGGCCCATAACTCCATAAAGTAGAACTTTGGGAGGCATGGATCCCTCCTCTCAAACCTGGATAGCAGATCCTTAAAAACTCTAGGCAATAAGTTTTATAAATTATAAGACCACTCTGCATTTGAGAGACAAGTGTAGGGATTTTTAATCTCAATCAAAAAAAAAAAAAAAAAAGCCCTAGCAAGAAGAAGAGGTAAGATACTGAATTTTTA
Source organism: Antilocapra americana (assembly GCA_007570785.1). Classification (NCBI taxonomy): domain Eukaryota; kingdom Metazoa; phylum Chordata; class Mammalia; order Artiodactyla; family Antilocapridae; genus Antilocapra; species Antilocapra americana. The sequence goes on along the minus strand of ML660200.1, from coordinate 5,390,228 downwards.
GCCATTGCAAACATCCAGCAAAAAAGAAACAAGGGTCTGCTATGGGAGAGATCACTCGCAGTTGGGGTAGAGGAGATACCAGAGTACTCACATTCTGATCTCAAATCACCCAAATGAAGAAGAGTCAGCTTTAAAGAAATCTCAGCCACAGGAAGTGCGAAACTAACAGGTCAAGAGTAAGGGAGGACTTGAGGTATAAAAATGTGATGCTGACTGTCCTTCTTTGGATGCTTATTTTCATCTGCATGAGAAAAGTGTTGATGACTAAACAAGAAATAACATTCTAATTTGAAATTGTGTTTTATGATTTAAAGTGATCTTAGGATTTTGTGCTCCCTACAAGTAACCAAACATCTCACAAGATTCCTGAATAGTCATCTAGTGGAGCAGGAAAAACACTAGCCACATTGAGCTCTTTAAAAGACAGGGTGCTCAGGGCTGGTGCACCAGGATGACCCAGAGAGATGGAATCTGGAGGTAGGTGGGAGGGGGGTTCTGGAAAGGGAACACATGTATACCCATGGCGGATTCATGTCAATGTATAGCAAAACCAACACAATAATGTAAAGAAAATTAATTAATTAATTTTAAAAAAAGACAGTAGGTTGCAAAAAAAAAAATTCTTTTTTCTGTTTGCATCCCTTTGGTAGAACTTGTTTAAAGTACAAGCTATGTGGATAATTTTAGGCCACACAAAACCTGTGTTTCCTTGCTATGACTGAGAGGACTAATTACGATAAAAACAACCTCTTCCACCTTGCTTTCTAATACTGTTCTTCAGCCCTCTCTTACCATCACTAGCTTCCAGCTACCCTCAATGTCTTCTTTTCTGCTTTCTCTGGCTGCTTTCTTTCATGAAGTCAGTTTTTTTTCTTCCTTTTGAGTCATAGTAGAATTGCTGTCACAGAATTTTTGTTTGTGAAATGGAACAGGACAAATTTTAGGCCTACAGCAGAAAAATTTATCTTTAAAAGTGTAGAACAAACTATAAGAGATACACAAACAATTAACAATAGATTAAACAATTTGAAAAGTAAAAGAATATAGGGTCCATTCTGGAAGGAATGATCAACTATCCACACTAGACAGTAAGAGTGGAAGTTTTGAATGAAGACCTTGAATCGTTGAGAAAAAAATTAACTATGTTCATAAGATTATAATTAATAAAGCAGTGGCCAGCGAATCTAAAATAACCTTTTTATCAAATACTATGTTAATAGATAATTGATAGCTATCAAATAGTTTCTAGATGTGAAATATACTAAACCTTCAATATCTGTTCATGGCAATGATCACCTAACTAAATTAGTGATAGAAGAGTCACTTCTGTCTGAAAATAGCATATTTAACTATTGCAATGCATTATTTAATTTAATTTCTTGAAATTGAATAATGCAAAAATAAAACATTGTCATCAAACTCAGTAGTAAGAGAAAGATAGCTATCATTTTTCTTATTATTTGGCATTATACAAAAGCAACAGTCATTGAATTACAATATGAAAAAGAAATAATTGGTATAAATTTTTAAAAAGACAAAGAAACTTTTTCTCTTAGAGGTAAACAATACAAGATTGCCATCATAAGGGTGATTACAGTGAATAACCTATTTCAACAAAGTGAATTACTTAAAGTAAATAGATACAAATTAATTATTTATATGTATACATATATGGTAATAACTAATTTGAAGATCTAATGAAAAATTCTCAAATGATTATGAAATTGGAATACTTTAATATAAACTGTTTAGCAAGGCAATTGTGCAGAGGAAATAACAATTACACATGCTTAACAAAAGTCAAACAAGTAAACAAATAGAAAGTCATACCAGGCTTCCTGAGCAGAATAATGTAATTATTGCAAATCTTCCAAAGTCCATTTATGCTTTAAAACTAATGTCAACAAAATATTACAAAGAAACACAAAAATTCTCATGTGGAATACTGAGAGATTAAAACTAAATAATATTTTAAAGCAGCAAAGTTGTTACAATGAGACTTGTGGACTCTGTGCTACAAATGATTTGGAAACATTATATAAAGCTACAGTAATTTTAAGCATAGTAAAATGCTGACACAGAATAAAGAAATAGGGTCACAAACTAAAATAAATAGCTTTAAAGGAAACCCAAGTATATATCAAAGGTAATGATGTTTTAAATGAAGTATCATAAGGACTGTCGGGGAAGGAAAAGATCATTTAACAAATGCTTCTATAACTTTTAAATCAGTTATTAAAAAAAATAGTAAATGTCATCTATATATTATTCTAAAGAAAACTGCAGGATTACAATATGAAAATAATGGAAGAAGCCACAAAGGTGAAAACCCTACAGATTTGACTGAAAAATATTTAATAAGCCTGTACTTAGAAGGTATTATAAACACATATGAAAGATAATCAACAAACTGGAAAATTATATTTGCAAAGGAATTTATGCCAAATACAAGGTTAATTAGCTACACTTTCTAAAGAGCTTACAAAATTGAAATTAAAGTCCTTAAATTTCTGGTAATAAAATGATAATTCACAAAAGAAATATACAAATAGCAAATTATTATAAGTAAGACTTTGAACTTAGTAATCAAAGAAATTCACATTGAAACAATGGGATACCATCTTCACCTTTAAAATGAGCAATTATGTTTCTGTAAAGTTGATGAAATATTAATCGCTACTGGTCTGCAGGTTTTTCATCCATTTATCATTATATTTATTCATTAAGCAAGTAATTGTTCAATATTTAATATGATTAAGACTCATGGCATTCAACTCACAGCTACATCTTTCATTTCCAAACTTACTATTTGGAAGTTGCCTCTTGCCTCTCAATAGGCCTACCACCCTCACTTAGATAGATTCTCCTATGTACCTTTGGGCTTCTCAGGTCACACTAATGTTAAATAAGCCATCTGCCAGTGCGGGAGATGTAAGAGATTCGAGCTGGATCCCTGGGCTGGGAAGATCCCCCAGAAGAGGGCATGGCAACCCACTCCAGTATTCTTGCCTGGAGAATCCCATGGGCAAAAGAGCCTGGAGAACTACAGTCCTTAGGGTCACAAAGAGACAGACACGATTTAGCAGGCTTACATGTACCTTCAATTGCATTCCTTACATGCTGGTTTCTGTCAGGCAAAAAAGAATGTCTCTTGCATCACTGGAGAAGCAAAATAGTTGTAATATTTTGGCTTACTGCTGTAACAAAGTACCATAAATGTGGTGGGCTAAAACAACACAGATTTCATATTATACAGTTTGGAGGCCCTAAATCAGAAATGGGTCTCACTGGGCTAAAATTAAGGGGTTCGTAGGGCTGCACATTCTGGAAGCTCTAGGAGAAAATCCACTTGCTTCTTTTCCCAGTTCTAAAGATTGCCCACATTCCTTGCCTCAGGGCCCTCTTTAATAATCAAAACCTGTAATTTTGTTTAGTTGTCTTTACATTAATGCCATCCCCCTGGTCCTAATTCTTCTGCTTCTCTCTTTCCCATTTAAGGACGCTTGTGATTGCATTGGACCATCCAGATAGTCCAAGATAATCTATTTTTAATACCTGAAGTTTAGCAATCTTAGTTCCATCTGCAACCTTGACATAAAATATATCCATAGGTTCCAAGAGTTAATATATGGAACATTTTGGGGAGGGCCATTATTTTGCCTACCATAGTGATGTACAAGGAAAGAAATGAAACAACACAGGTATTTATTTATATAGATCTGGTTAAGGATTTTCACTTTTTTCATTTATGTTCTTTATCTGTAACATTGTACAAGATTCATAATTTCTCTTAGAATTTGAGTACTTGTATGTACCATAAACAAACCAAACAAGCTATTACAAAGATTATAAAGACATGTACAACACATGGCAAATATTTAATAAGTGATGCCTCTTATTCAAAAAGTTGCCAATATTTCAGCTTTGAGACAAATCATATTTCTATAGGATCAGTTTATGTACATCCAATGAAGCAAACGTTTGGCTCTGTGGTATCCTGCTGACCACACATCAAACAATTCAACATCAATTGCATATCAAGTATTGTGATAATGCCACCCAATTAATATCCAAAATGCAGATGCCATATTTATTGTGAACTTTAAAGATCCAATTAATGACATTTTTAAAACACTCAAAGTGTAATATAACATTTTGTTTCCAGGTGATTTAAATGTAAAAGAATCTAACTTGTGAAACTAGAGAGATTATTAAAGCAATTAACTGAAGTTGAGGAATGATTTAACAAGGTGATCGTGAGTGGGGAGGAAATAGTATGCTAATCACAGTTATGTAACTAGTTGAAGTGTGGGATGGAAAATAATTTTTATGGAGTTATTTGTTATCAAACATTAAATATGCATTTTCTGGAAATAATTCTTACTGATTCATATGAAATTGCTCATTATTGTTTTCACCTCTCATTTGAAATCAAAGGAAAAATTGAGGGGATATTAGTTAATGCTTTTCATTTTCTAGTATACATCACATAGCATTATAGCTATGCTCTTTGTTATAAGAGAAAATAACAATGAAAGTAATTACACAATATAGTAGTGACAAAGAGAAAATAATTTTGGGAAAAAGGTCACAAATCTGGTGATATGTAAGTTATAATACATTTGATGTTAATATTAGTCAAGAAGCCTTGATATAGCTTTTTCAACTCCCTCTATCTTCTCTCCCTAATTCATTCACTATTAGTTTTTCTTTATCTGACATTTTTCATACCTTTTATCAAGCTATGTTATAGCACAGTATTGTTTAGACTCACCCTCAAGTAGTTTTTAAATATTACAGTTTTTCCATATGAGGCCATGTGTTAATCACATGGAATTTTTTAAACCCTCCCCTCCATAGTAGCTTGGATTGCTTCCTGAACATATTGGCATCCAGTAAATTCCAGCTGAATCAAAGTAGATCACTGAATCACATAGAGATGAAAGATGTGCAATAATAGAGTCATGAGACATAGATAAAAACAGATGATAACTCAGAAGCCTGGACATTTTATTATATTTGGTTTTGGAACTTGGTTTTATAAAATGTGTTAGCACTTTAAATCCCCTAATCCTTGAGCAGCCACCTAGACTTCAACTGCTGGTAGAGACAGCCTTAGGGTTTACTCATACCATGGAAAATCTCTACCTGTGGCAGCAAGGCCAGGTTTTCCTTCATAATCAGTGCCAGCTCCTTTTCTTCCTCTGGATGAGAGAGGGGTTCTCCTCTAAACTCTTTAAGTTACTATCAATACACAGTAGAAATCAGCTTTACCTTTTAACCCAAATGAAGACTATGTGCAACAACTCAATCCAGAAGCCCTTTAAATTCATCACTTGGGTTTTTATTGACTAATCTACACATTCCTCCACCCAAGCTTGGGAAGAAGGAACACACTTTTTTCAGTAAGAGGATAAGAGGTAATGATAAATATTTTGAACCAAAAATTGCTGTTCTTTAAACTATAGAATTGCATGAGGGAAATACATTATAAATCATGCATTTTACTAAGTGCATAAGCCACCTTATGTGGCCACATAAATAACTGTTTGAAGAAAGCATCTTTAGCTCAGTATTAATGATTAATTTAAAAAATTTATTCTATTATTTATTAAGTACTTATTTTCTCTCAGGTACTGTTTTGTATACTGAAAAATTGCAATTAACAAGACAAAAAATTGTTGGAACAGTAGTTTATGTGTTAATTGAGCAAGATAAGTTATAAATAAATAAATAGAATGCACAGTGAATTATTTTGGAAGATGGTGATTAAGGGTTATGAGTTAAAATCAAGCAGAAGAAAAAGATATAGAATGTCAACATCAAGAGAAAAGCTTGCAATCTTTAGTAAGTTTATTAAGGGCAAGCTTTACTGAGAAAGTGAATATCTGAGCAAAAGAACATTTGACTTCAATACTTAAGACATACAGCTTCCACTCTGATTTCTAACAAGGCAGATGAGTCAGCAGATCACCTGCAGAGCAGGCGGTGGAAGTCCAAGTTTAAATATTACAAGGAGAATGGCAGATACTGTCTCTTTTTGTATTTCATGTTCTCTCTCCATTTAACCTCATCTGATTTATTAAGAACAGCTCACTTGACCGATATATGGATTATCTAACCAAAGATATCAGTTCTCTAGTGCTTTGATGGGCTTTTGTTGTTCAATTGCTAAGTCATATCCATGCAGTCTTTACGATCCCATGGACTACAGCACACCAGGCTTCCTCATCCTTCTCTACATTCCAGAGTTTGCTCAAATTCATGTCCATTGAGTAGGTGATGCTATCTAACCATCTTATCCTCTGCCATGCCCTTCTCCTTTTTCCTTCAATCTTTCCCAGCATCAGAGTCTTTTCCAATGAGTCAGCTCTTCTCATCAAGTGGCCTAAGTATTGGAGGGTTTTTAATGTTTTCAAAATATTCTGCTTTGATATTTCAGTAAACATTATCCTTTATTGAGTGAATTGGGAGACATAAATTGTTAAGGTATTTTCCACCTTTGTCCTTTCCAGGGCCATGAAATCCCCAGATTTACAAAAATAAAAAATCCATTATCTGTCACTAAAACTTTAACAGGTAATAGGGAAAAAAAAGTTAATGGCTGGAACCCACATTCAATGACAAGAACTTTATATGTATTACTTCACTTTAATCATCACTAGAAAAACAAAAATATTTCATGAATTATTTTCTCCATTTTATAGCTAAGAAAAAATTAGATTTAAGGAATATAAATTACTAGTGCAAATTCACAGAGCTCAAAGTCAAGACAGAAGTCTATCATTTTTGTATAATCTCCACTGCATAGCTAAAACACAGTGACTGGGGATTTAAATAACCTCCAGAGTTGTACAGCTAATGAGTGACAGAGCCACATAGTGCTGAATGAAAAAAAATTCAAGTTGAGAGCAATTTTATGTGTTCTATGCATCAACTTTACTGAAAGACTATAGCCCAGGAGATAGACTCATTTCTCTGAGGAACTGCCCTCAAGAAGTGGAGGAGGAGTCAGGATACATACACATTTCTTTTGCTGGGAAAAAATATGTAGTCAAGCATGAAAAGGATACTGCTAATCAAAAAGCACAGCAGTCTCAAGTTAGTTCTTTTAGTGCTTTTCTGTATATGGGAAGATGCAAGAACCTGGGGTCATTGAAATTTTTCCTTAGATGTATGTCTTTACTATCTAGGGACCATATCTGAAATCACAGAGTGTTTCCTGGTTTTCTCCATCCTGAATTCTTCTAAGGGAACATAGTCAATGAGCAACTGCAGTAGGTTGCAATTTGATACTTGAAGAGCTGGACTAGAGGGCAACATTCTTTGTTTTACACTGCTCCCTGTTGATCATCGGAGAAGGTAATGGCACCCCACTCCAGTGTTCTTGCCTGGAGAATCCCATGGACGGAAGAGCCTGGTGGGCTGCCGTCTATGGGGTCGCACAGAGTCAGACATGACTGAAGCGACTTAGCAGCAGCAGCAGCTGTTGCTCATAAATTCCACCAAGGTTTGCAAAGTATTTCATGACCATTGTTTCCCCTGCTGCTAGGTATGCTCATTTCTATGTTCAGTGAGAATTTTATGTACTGTATAGGGATAAGGCACTTAGAATTTCTCTGGGTCCTCACTCTTTCTAAGCCTATTTTGAACCAGGAAATGTTTCTTCCATGTTGCTTCATCCCACATCTAGAGTTGCATTATTACAGTTAATTTTATAGAGAACTGCATATGTAATCAATGGCCTCAAGACTTTCAGTTTTCGTTAAGCTTTTTTTTTTTTTTTTGAAGACCTGGTTACTCATTGGGTAAGGCAAGAAATAGCAATCTTGCAAAATAAGCAAGTTATAAGTAATATATCTAGTACTGTTAATAAGATTATAGTAAGTCAGAGAGAGAGAGACAAAGCATAAATAATCTGAAATAACAAAGAAAACAAGTTAAAATGTGAGTAGTATTTGCAACCTGGATTGTAATAAACCACCTACTTCAGAAGGGTGTGATGGGATCATGTAGAGAAAAATAGATAAATGTTTTATCTGCATTTACAGAGGTATGTTTCATTAACTTGCTGCAAGTCATAATTTTGTAAAAGGTTTCCTCATGTCTAAGAAACACAAATTAAAAGCCAATAACATTTAGAGCTACTCAGGTGGCTCAGTGGGTAAAGAATCTGCCTGCAATGCAGGAGAAGCGGGTTTGACTCCTGGGTGAGGAAGATCCCCTGGAGGAAAGCATGGCAACCCACTGCAATATTCTTGCCTGAAGAATCCCAGGGGCCTAGGAGCCTGATGAGCTATAGTTCATAGGGTCACAAAGAGTCGAACACACTGAAGCAACTGAACAAGCATGTATTCAACAAACTAATATTAAAAACTAGTAATATTTTAGGCAAAAAATTATACAATTATAAACTATATTAATCAGTTTTCTCAGTCCCATGTAATTAGGTTTTGCTGATTTTATATTTTTGATTAGTAATTTATGAAGACATCAAATTTTCCGTTATTAGAATCTCTTACCCAGTTCAGCAGTATGATCTAAAAGTCATCAGAAACCCATATTTGTCAAAAAATCATCTAAATCAATCTTCTTTAAGATCTTTATTCTTGTAAAAGCATCAGAGTAAAACAATAACTGTCTATAAATGATAAAATACTTAAAATGGATTGCTAAAAGATCTGATTACAATAAAATTGACAAAGAAATTTGGTTACTTCTCTGACATACATTTTAAGACATAATATTTTAAGATAATAATTAGAATTATGGCTGATAATATACCAGGATTTATCCAAAATTTAATAATTTCATATAATAATATTTATACAATATACCTAAGCAAGTTTATCATCACTCATATGACAATGTTCCCCATGTAATTTAACATAACAAGCAAACCTAGTAAGTTTAGTATCTCTCTTTGAGATGTTTCAAGAGCCTTCTTGTTTCCAAAGTCTTGGCTCCCTATCCATCAATGCTGAACAGAAATATAGAGACAAAGTTTGAAGGAAATAGAAAGAGTAGCTTTATTCCTCTGCCGGACAAGGGGAAGAATACAGCAGGCTATCACCTCAAGATCTGTGCCCCACCATGGGAAACCTGAGGGGATGATATAGAGGGAGCCTATAGTCCAGGATATATGATAAGTAACAAAATAGTGAGAGTCTTGCATCTTCATCTTGCATTATTTCAAAACAGTCAGGTAGCCCCTAACTGGGTCCATTTGATTCTGGTTTATCAGTCTGCAACCTTCTTTCTGAAATGCAAAAAATTTAAAAGGGGTGGACTATTACAAGGGAGAGAAGGAAATGTGAGCACCAGATTCAGGATGTAATCTACACAGAGTTAAGGGGCATCGGTGCAAGCTGTAAATCATGCTGAGTTGGAGGCAAAGGGACAGGTTCAGGACGTGATTTGCATGTTGTCAAGGAGTGATAAAGAATCTGCCTGACAATGCAGGAGATGTAAGAAATGTGGGTTCAATGCCTGAGTCAGGAAGATCTCTTGGAGGAGGAAATGGCAACCTGCTGCAGTGTTCTTGCCTGGAGAATCCCGCGGACAGAGAAGCATGGCAGGCTACAGTCCATATGGTCACACAGAGTCGGACACGACTTAACACACAGACACACGTATATTAAGCCTTCAAAAGTTTGCATAGGACTTTCAACAAAGGCCCTCTTTCTAAGCACACAAGTCAGTCTTAAGCCAATTTACCATTAAAGGGGAAACAAAACGCAAAATATCCACTACATTTTTATTAGCTCCTGAATATTAGCTCCTCATACTATATGGGCTCAGGAAACCCTATTGCTCTCCTTTATTGTGTTTATTAATATCGCCGGGGGGCGGGGCGGGTAGATCTATATATCTTTTTTTTTTTTTTTTTTAAATAATACCAGCAGGGGAAGTATTCCCCAGTGAGACACACTGTCCATCCCCACAATATAATCAGGCAAAATAGATGTAACCAACTTATTCAGAGCCTATTTAAATACACTAATTGCTAAAACACTTTTATTTCAATTTTATTAACTCTTTTATCTTTAACTTAGCCTCCATTAGGACTCCACTAGCAAATCCTAGTCTTTCGACTCATCTCAGAAATTTCCTTTCCATCTCTTGGCCATTTTACCTATTTTTTAATAAAAACTTTGGGGCCCACAGTGAGGGGTTAAGCACTTTTGTCAATCTTTATCTTGATTAACTGGCTTAACCATTGCCCCAAGCAATCGCTGGTGAGATATTTTGGTGTAATTTTTTCTGTCTTTTAAATTTTTCTAAATTGGGATAAATAGAGCAAATTGTTTGGTCACTTTGATGTTAAGGGTGTACTAATAGGGTATCACTTTGGCCCATTCAATCTTGGATAGATTTGTATCAAAACTTTTGTTTTAATCTCATTAGTGTCTATTTTATTTATCCCATTTCTTAATAACAACATAAAGATTTCCATCCTGTTGGAATGAGTCCCTTTAAAATTTCCACCTTCTTAAGAAGTTTCTTGACTTTCCCCTCAGCTTCCTCCAATTCCTTTGTTAATCAACTGAATTAACAATAATTGACCTAATGTCTACATTATTGTATGTAATACTATTGAGTGGAAGCTGAAACCACAAATAAGGCATCCAGAACTGTTTTTTTTGAGAGGGGGGTAGTTAACTTCCTTTAGATTAAGGGAGTTCTTGAAGTTAGCTATTATTTATCTTTGTATCCACCTTTGATTTTGTCTTTCCATAGATACCAAAAGGCAACTGTTTATAATAAGAGTTCTCTAAAATTTACCAGTTTAGAAGTTTTTCCAATTTAAAGGATTCATCATTTGGTCACTGATGACTAGCATATTATTAGCAACTCAATTCAATAAATTCATGTGATGTTCCTGCAAAAGAGTGCCAGTGATGTAGCCTGCACAAGATTCAGAAAGTTTATTTCCCAAATTAATCTAAGTAAATGTCTTCATTGTATAGGCAGATAAAATCAAGATTGAAATGATACAGGTCCCTATGGTCTGGGACCCCTTATGACAAATTTCCTTTAGGGCTGGTATGGCTAAACAAAAAGACTTCTTAAAATCTCAGTCTATTTGATTTGCTGCCAAATGTATACCTGTATGTTTATCTTTCTGATGGCAGAGACCAAGCTTTCAAACAACAGAGTAAGATGCCTAAGAAGATCAGGCAGAATATTTACAACTCAAAGTCACAATGCAAGCTCATCTTAGAAGAGCTTTCATTCCTTTAAGGTGAAAATTTTGAAAAGAAGTTTTATCAGGACTGCTATCTCTAACTGCATATGAAAAAAACACAGTCCAAAAAACCCCATCTTAGCTTTTTTTTAGGATGATATTTTCTTAGTTTCTAATTAAGCCATTGCTTGAAAGTATAAATTCCCTACATATCATAATGAACCTGGCTGGAGTGTTAGCCTGAGGTTGGAATCTGTTATCATTATTTCTTTTGTTTTGAAAGCCTTGTTTCCCATTCTGGGGTTGTTTCATAGAGATAAAATCACTACTGATAATTGTGTAATGGGTTGATATGCTATTGTGAACTTCATTCTTCTAGGTGTCATCCTAGAATCATTTCAACTCTTTCATGTGTCTCTTCTAAAACTACCTTAGATGGCTCACAGTACTGTGTAGATGAATTTTTATATACATCCTCAGCCTAGAGTGATTTTAGTTAATGAGTGGGTTTCTTTATAAGACCGCTCTAGCAAATCTCTCAGTTGCCTGAAAAAGCCATAGCCAGTTGGGAGGACATGTGTGCCTTTTCTTTAGAGCTGGGAGTGCTTATTTGGTATCTTTACTTCTTTTCTTAAAACCCTATTATTAAAGTAGCTGAATTGAGAAAAGACATCAGGTCAGCCTCCTATCTAATTCACTCAGTTCAAAGCACCTCATGTCTCCTACATGAGCAAACTCTTCCCTGTGTTTTCTCAACTGATGTAACCCAGATATCTCTTCTTCAAGCTAAGTTGAAAGAAAACCTGCTTCTCACAGCAAGAAATTTATCTGATGCTGAATAAAACAGGATCGTCCACAAATTACAGGAGACCCAAGACCAGGGTAGACTCCTCCAAATTCACATGGGCTTGCCAAGAAGGCAAAGGGGCCCTTGTTGGTACCAAGGCTTTGGAGACTCACACAGTTCAGGTAAAGGAGCAAAGTCTTCTCTGGGTGGCAAAGAGTCAGATATGACTGAGCCTACACACACACACACACACACACACACACACACACACTCAGGAAGATACAAGAATCTAGAGTCATTACAACTTTCCCTTAGGTATGCATTTTAACAGTCTAGAGACCTGAGTGTCCAAAGAATGCTTCCTGTTTTTCTCTGTTCTGAATTCTCCTCACAGGCCTCTCTGTCATGAGCAACTGCACTTAGATTGCTACTGAAGCCTTATAGAACTGGAGTGATGGGGAACTTTTTTTGCTTTACATTAGGATTGAGCCCCAGATCACATGTATTATTATCCAAGACATCAAGCTGTCTCTAATGTAGTCTGAAAATACAGGTAAGAGATGATTTCAATGGCAATTAGGGAAGAGCAATTATTCAAGGTAGTTGGTGACTGGGGGCCATCCACAGAGTGCACTATGAGGCAATACAAAGTCAACCCTCACATGAACGATACTGGTACCACATACCAGGATATTGGGAACGAAATGTGCTGAGATGGTTTCTTGTTAGAGGTGTAGTTTAATGGAGCCTGGAACATGAGGGAAAATTTCATATTGAAGAAAACTGGGAACCAGGGGAAAAAAAATGAAATAAAATAGCCACAGGGCAAAGGCTGGTACTCAAAGAGCATAATAAAGCAACACAAGGGTCCTGAAAGAAGAGTGTGTCTGCCTTGCAGTTTTCCCCAGTGCCAGCCCTGCTTAATGTTGATGGAATAATTATTGGGGCCCAATTACACAGTAAGTCGCAGTGATTTATGATGCTCTATAACCAGCACTGAATCAACCTGTCTCAGTAGCTGTAAGTCTGCATAAAGTTTTAATTACGAACATCATAAGTTGGTCAGAGCATATGGAGAAAAATGGATTATGAATTTATGATGCAGTGAATTTTCCTGCTGAGTGGCTCTTCCCTTGATCAGGGCCTGATGACAGGATGACAAAAAGGCACATAGAAGAAGCCAGATGCTTGACAAAGCATCCTCTACATTTTAAAAGAGAGACTGGGGACCAGAGTATGGGAGTATATCAGAGGGAATGCCAAGGGACCTCAGTGGGATTTTTGGCATTCAATGTGAAGAGACCACTCATTGGGAAAGACCCTGATGCTGGGAAAGATTGAAGGCAAAAGGAGAAGAGGGCAGCAGAGGATGAGATGGTTAGCTAGCATCATAGACTCAATGGACATAAATTTGAGCAAACTCCAGTGGAGGACAGAGAGGAGTCTGGTGTGCTGTAGTTCATGGAGTCACAAAGAGTTGGACATGACTTAGAGGCTGAACAACAAAAACAACAACAGAAATCCTGACCTCAGATGAGACATAGCTCCCAGGACTGTGATGTGACAGGTTCCTCAAGGTTGGCATATGACAGGATAGACTGAGCCGTGGAATGGTCTTAGCTTGTTTAGCAGTTCTTTCAACACTCCTTATATAAGAGAATTCCTTAAATTGATGAGATAGTCAGTATATTTTTTCTTTAGGCTCAGTAAGCACTTACTGAGACTGTATTATGTGTGAGACATCCAACAACTAGTCTGCATGGGGTGCAGAGGCCTGAGTGCTTGGCACACCTAGGGACAGGTTTGCCGGGTCAACACAGACACAGAACTCCCAGAGGGAGTGGTTGAGTCTCTGATTGCAAGACACACCATCTTCTCCCTCTATTTCTTCCTCCTTCCTTTATTTCTCCCCAAATGTGTTGATCTATAAACCTCTTTCAGGTTAATCGCAATCTGAGTTGGCTTTCCAGGGAGGCTGACCCTCAAACTCAGCATCTCACTGGTAGACACCTCAACTTCTTGCATGAGCACCCAGAAACTTATGTACAATTTGATAAAATGGAAAAACATATTCATTAGTTCTTGTACCCGTTAATCATGTATTTATTCAAGCACATTTTATTACAGCAGTTATCATGTAGCAGGTGCTATGCTAGGCTTCGTGAGAACAGTAATAAAAGAAAATGTAACATTGAAATAATGCTCAGGACAGTAGGGAAGATAGACAAATAAACCATAACTGTTTAGCATGGTAAAGAGTATGGTACAGTCAGGCACAGGGAGCTGTGGGAACACTGAGGAGGAATACCCACCTCAATATGGTTATTGGAGAGAGCCAAAGAATTCTCTGAAAATGGGAGCAGTTGACTCAAGTAGGAGTGTGGACCATATGCTCTTCTGGCTGATCACACGCTGAGGGAGATAATCAGCAAGGAAAGAGGACAGGCTTTGCCAGCTGGTCCTACAGCTGAGTGTATGCTCACATATGCACAGACAGGCAGAAGGCCCTGAACCAACCTTCCAGAAAAGTGCCACCCACCTCCTCAGGCTGTCCATCTGTGACTTACTTTGACTCTCAGGTCCAGTTTCTCCTGGACTGAATTTGTAACAACCACAGTGTGTAGTTGACACCCCTAGCCCCTGGATTATGCAGAAAGATTGTCTTGTCCATACCTAATAAGCAAGAAAGTTGACAATCACCACAGCAAGGTCACTAAACATGTGTGATTAAATAGTGTGAATGCCTCCAAACATCCAAGGCAAGAATGGCACACGGTTATTGACACTAATCTCTGCCTAAAGAGCTCACTTGCTAAGGTTACACACCTTGTCATGTTTTTCAGATCAACCACTTCTTCATACTCCAAATTTAAGATGATGATAAATTAATAAATAGAATTTAGTTTGAAACTGCAACCTCCCTTTTAATTTTGGCAGCTTGAGGGATACCCCTCTAATTTATTTTTTAAAATTCTTTAAAATTATTTCATAATGAAGCCAACCTCATCCCCCTTCTCTCTCTGAATACATGTATATGTACCAGGAAGATCTCCTGGAGTAGGAAATGGCAGCCCATTCCAATGTTCTTGTCTGGAAACTTCCATGGACAGAGGAACCTGGTGGGCTACAGTCCATGGGGTCACAAGAGTCAGACAGGACTGAGCAACAGCAACAACAAGATAGATATTCAGAATGATTACAGCAATCACATCCCAGGTCACATGTAGCTCATTTGAGGCAAATGGGGAGACCTAAAAGACTTAAGAGGGTAAACAGTCTTTAAAGACTTAAGAGGGTAAATGATCCACTGATGGTCTGAAAATATACTGGTCTATAAGTTTGGGATATGAATTCTTGTAACTTGGTTTCAAACAAACAAATGAATAACAGAAATGATTATACTTCATAATATATGAAGGAAATCACATTTCAGAGTTTCAATTTATTATTTCTCTCTAATGTGTGGATAGGTATTATATTTAATGGGGATGCTGGTGTTTATGATATATGGAGTAGCTATGAGACAAAACACCAAGAGCTAACAAATATAACAAAAATGTTAAATATCACTAGTAAGTTTAAAGTAGGAACTACAAATTAGACAAGTGAAATCTCATTTTTTAACTATCAAAACAGCAGAGATTATGCCCTGTATCATTGACTGTAAAGAGACATGGCCCTTCTTGTGCACTGCAAATGTGCATGTAATCTGATAATACCATTCCAAGGGACAATTCACATGTGTTAAGCGTTCTAAAAAAGACATGTGCTTTCATCAGTCATTTTTGCTTCTTGACATTCATATTACTGATAACACACACCACTAACACCATCATCACCAACAACAACCAAAAACAAAGTTAATATTAAAAATTATCTATCATAAAACTTTTATAACACCAAACTAGAATGATCATAACCATTCAATAATTGGACACAGGAGGTGCACAGACAATTCGCAGAAGAGTGTAAAGCAAGGACTGTCACTTGTCACCTGGTTCTACCAGGATTGTCATTAGCCACCTTAGTCACCGAATTACAACACACCATGAAAGGAATTCAAACTAAAGACAAGGTGAGGGAATCCGTGCTTTCAGAAAACACTCCAAATAGGCCCTTAGATACTTGTAATTCAAGAAAAATTTTAATGAAACCAGAGTCTTGCATCTTCCTGTACAAATAAAAGATGAAATTATTAACTGAGATATCTGATCCTTGTGACTAGCAGTAACCTTTCATTGAGATGTATGTTTGACTCCATGCATCCCAAACTATAACCAAAATCACTTGTATGCTGGCCTCTCCCCTCTAATATTTGGAGCAGTTCCTCAGAGCTAACTAACAGTCTGTCTCCCAGGCTATCATCCTCAGTAATCCCCCAAATAAAGTGAAAGCTCACAGCTCTCATGTTGTGAGTGGTATTTATTTTCAAGTCAACAAGAACAAATCCAAATGGTCATCAAACATGACAATTTGCTTAAATTCAATAGCAGTTGCAATATGAAAATTAAAGTTATTTTACATTTTTGGTATCAGAATTGGCAATGTTTAAAAGACCAAGATCTATTCTACTGCAGAAATGAATGAAATTCACATTTAAATATTTCTGATTGAAATATGAATGGTCCCTGCTGGGGTTCTGCCCAGCGGGTCCGGGAGTCTTGAGGGATGAGTGGTGTCGGTGGAAGAACTGAGCTGAGTTGGTATGTGGTGATGAATCAGTCTCTCTTTAGTGCTGTTAGTTTTGTGGGGTGATGGAGAAGTCTCTCACTTTATTTTTGTTAGTTTACCTTTTTATAGCCAAAAAACACCCCCATTACATCACAACTATTTTATGCAATCTTTTGTTTTCTGCCTACCATCAACAACTTTAACGCTAAGCTCATTTTCCTTGCAAAAGGTCGGATTTCTGCATAATTAGACTTAACAATAGTATGTTTACCATTTGAATGTCTCTAGCATACTTTTTATTCAACATAATGTGGGCATATATACACTGTCTTACAAGATAGCCTTTTCAGCAAAGATAAAAATCTTGCAACTTATCCAGGAAACATAGGGCTAGAATCCATCTCAAAGAGAGGGGGTTGTAAAAACTCACTTTCCATATCAGAGAGGGAAGAAGGCTGTAAATGGTTACTTTACTTTAAGAATGTATGCATTTCTTTTGTCCCAGGGAAAGGTGTGCCTCTCCACTCATCTCTGAATATTCAGGGATTGATAAGGGACATCAAAAAAACAGCTCACAGGAAGCCTCTTGCCAAATGTTCCCAGACAAGGTGCAACTATGTAGAAGCTAGAAAGAGGGCCTTAAGCTTGAAACTGTTTTATTCTATTAAGCTATTTTGGTTTTTACAAGGAAAGAGAAAAGAAGACAAAGAGACAGTTTAGCAGCACTGCTTTAACAATGAAACCCTATTAACCTTACAACTACTAAAAGGAATTCCTATGTCTACACTACCCTAAAGCAATCAGTGTCTCCAACTATGCTGGCCACAGTTATGAGCATTCCTAAGTCCCATTCCAGTCTGGTTTTTTCAAGGAAGGGAGCCTCTTCTGTGGAGTGGTCGGGGGAGTGGGATGTGGAAAGGTGACCCAAGTACGAGCCCTTCTGGTGGTGGCTTTGCCATGACCCCCAGAGAACTCTTGTTAAACTCCCCAGTAACTAGTAGGCGGTATAGTAATCTATTCCTCCTTATTCCTCCTTAGTCCTCAGGAAAGGGAATCTGCCTTCCTGGATCCTCTGAGGGAAATAAGGTCTGAGGGACTTATCTCAGGATGAATTTTTTCTAACTGGGACTGATCTGAGATGAGCTAAAACATAAACAGATGAGCACAAACAGAACTTCCCAAGAAAAATACCAGGAGGGGCCTTGCCTTGGGATGCCCCAAAGGAAAATCCACTTTGCAGTTTCCTTCTCAGTCTCGTGACTTTTTCATCCTAGTGAGGGGGCATCCTGACGGCTCCCAGCAGCTAAGTGACTTGTCCAGTGAACTGTGAAGCCATCACTTGAACCCTAGTCCTTGTAACTTCAGACCCAGTGTTCCCAGTCTTGCTCAAATGTTTGCTTTTCAAACAGCTCTCCATGTCTAAATCCCTCATGCAGGATTCTTACTTGCCCTAGGATAGAACTCTCTACCTGTACATCGATAGTCACTATACACCAAGCTCCACAGTTTCATTTCTAAGAAGAAAATATAGAAAAATGAAAGGATAATATTTGATTGCAGAATGTGGTTACTTGATAATGTCAAGAGAAGCTGGCACTAGAACAGCAAAACTTCATTTAATAAAATCTATCAATTATTTATTTGTGGCCAGATTGTGTGCTGGCCTTTGGGATGACAGAAAGACAGCACCACACCCCTGCCATCAGATGACATTTCAAATTTCTCTCATACAAATAAACTGAAAAACTAGTCTTTTAAAGAATTGGAGTATTTTGTTTAAAACTTTTTTGTTATTGCTGTTAAAGGCATTAGCAACCTTAAGCAATTTTAAGTCTAAGGTTGTAATTGTTATTGTTGTTCAATTGCTAAGAGTTATCTGACTCTTTGCATGGACTGTAGTCCTCCAGGCTCCTCTGTCCATGGGATTTCCCAGGCAAGAATACTGGAATGGGTTGCAATTTCCTTCTCCAGGGAATTTTCCCAGATCAGGGATAGCACTGCATCTCCTGCATTGGCAGGCTGATTCTTTTCCACTGAGCCACCAGGGAAGGCCTAAGTCTCATGTTCATTCCTGCTAAAGCTTCAACCTTCAACCAATTTTCTCTCTGGTTTCTGGGAAATGAAGTGCCTCTTAATCCAGCTAACAATTCAAAAATTCACATTGGATTAAAATTTCTAGTATCTTTTTTTAAAAAGTTAGAGTATAATTACTTTGCAACGTTGTGTTAGCTTCTGCTGTACAACAGAAGTTGATATATATATCAACTGTATATATAGATAGATCCCTTCCCTCCTGCAGCTCCCTTCCACCCCTCCATACCCGTCCATCTAGATCATCACAGAGTACCAAACTGAGCTCCCTATGCTATACAACAGCTTCTCACTAGCTATCTATTTTACACAACATATATATAGTACTATGTGTGAGGTAGCTAGTGGGGAGTTACTGAATAGCACAGGGAGCTCAGCTCAGTGCTCTGTGATGATCTATATAAGTGGGTACAGGAGGATGGGAGTGAGCCCCAGGAGTGAAGGGATCTATCTATCTATCTATCTATCTATCTATCTATCTATCTATCTATATAGCTTACACACTTTGTTGTACAGCAGAAGCTAACACAACACTATAAAATAATTATATTCTATTTTTTTTAAGAAAAGATACTGACAATTCTTATCTAATGAGAATTTTTGAATTGTTGGCATGTATTAAGATTACCAGACTAAACTAAAATAATTTAGTTGGACTGGAAGTTTAAATCAGCTCAAGAGGGAAAAAATGCACATCTCTTCTATGCATATGTGTATATATATATATATATATATATATATATTTATATATCCCCTTCATGGATCAGCCCAAATGAGCTTGAAAGTAGAGTCTTGCCTGATGCTCCAGATAAGAGCCCAGGCAGCCAGTGCCTTGATTTTGGCTTTGTGATATCCTAAACAGAGAACCCAGCTAAACAGGACTTTTGACCTAGAGAACTGAGAAATAAATTACATGTTACTTTGAGCTTCCAGGCTTATAGTAAAACTATTATGCAGCAACAGGAAATGGATAAAATTTGTGAAATTGTCTAATTCTGTGGAATAGCAAACCAGAGAAAGTTCATATTCCCTCTGCTTAGTACAAACCCTGACTTCATCTCCATGTCTTTGCTGTTTTAGTGTCTCATAAACAGGCACTGCAGCGTCCCCTGCCAGTGCTAAGTTTTCCATGAAATGAATGGAGAATCAATGTGTAGAGCCTAAGTGGCTCCCTCTTAAAAAGAGGAGCTGCCATCTTGTGATAGAAGACATCACTCAAGTTCCCCCACCCCCAGGTCACCACCCTAGACACGACTGCCAATCAGGGGTTAGCACTGCCAATCAGGGGTTAGCGGGCGAAAATCCCCTCACCTCCTCATCCCGTCCTGGCCCGTCACGGGATGCTGAAACACATTACCCCATCCGAGCCCTCCTACCCTTTGTCTCTTTTCCTTAAAAACCTTGTACCATGCGGCTCGGGGCCGCCGCCCTCACTCTGCTGCGTCGGTGTATGTATGTGCGGTCCGGACCCGGGTCTGTAATAAACTCCCTCTTGCGCTTGCATTGGTGAATGGCCTCCTGGTGGTTTGTGGAGATTGGGATCTGGGCACAACAAATGCATGAGCTTTTTCCAAGAAAGAGATTCAAGAATAACCATATGTATTTAGAAAATTTGCAAAATGTAACAATTTAATTGCAACTGATTTAAACTTCTTTCCGCCTTCCTTGCCCCTACTTGCACTTGACACTGAACAAAACTGTGGGCAATTTTAACATGAGGCTAAGATAAGGTTGAGCTCAAGAAATAATCACTTTGAGTTCAATGAATTATTTGTATGTTACTCACAGCTATTTCCACATGTAGTTAGGTTATTATTAGCCACCTTAGCCCAGTAATCTCTTTCAAGAATGTTTCAACTGTTATGAACCTAGGATGAAAGGTGAGAGGTCATATGACTATGTGAAAGTATCTTATGGTGTCAAGCATCTGAAATTTTTGAGTAACAGAGGAAATACTAGTTTTGAAATGTATAAAACTAGAACTATGAAAAGTTACTCTGATTATTAGCAGTGAAAGTGTTGGTCAGTCAGTCATGTCTGATTCTTTCAGACCCCATGGACTATAGCCTGCCAGACTCTATTCATAGGATTCTCCAAGCAAGAATACTGGAGTGGCTTGTCATTTCCTTCTCCAGGGGATCTTCCCAACCCAGGGATTGAACCCAGGTCTCCCACATTGCAGGCAAATTCTTTACCATCTGAGTCACCAGGGAAGCCCAGTTATTAGCAGTATAAATTTTTATTTAGAGAGTTCAGTGATCCTTTATGCCTAAAAAAAGTAGTTTTCTTCTGTCCAGAATACACTTGATAAGGCTATACAAATAATTATTCACAAACTATATACTTTTATTATTTTATAAGAATCACATGAAATAGAATATATCATAATTTCTCAGTTCATAGGGCACAAATATGTAACAGTATCACAGATATGTACATTTGTGTGTGAACTCCTAAGCTTTGTTTATCCTCCTGTATTGAATCACAGCTTGGTGTGTCAGTGCATCATGTCCTGATGAAATTTCAAATTGTCAGTTTCAATATTAATGTTAGAATAGCAAATTAGATTACCTTAATAGCTTGAAGAAATTAATATTCCAGTGATAACATTTCTATGCATGTTCAAAACAAATAAGAGTAGATAGTATAAAGATAATTTTATTATTAAAGCATATAGTTTAACATAAAATATTTACATATTTTAAATTAGTTTAGATTAGTCATATAATTTTAGTTTTGGAATAATTTTGTTTCTTTCAGAATTGCTGACATATCAAAATCCAAATACAACAAAAAGGAATGTTTAAACTTAATCATTAAAATCCAAACAAAAAGTAATTACTAATAACTGGTTTTCAAATTAAAGGATATTATCAATAATAATAATAGATCCTCAATAACTATATTACTCATAATAAAAATTTGATCTATCATATTAAAAAATACTGATTTACTTTTCTATTATTTCTAAAAGATATTTCAGAATTGTTGCATTTTTGCATGAATAGCATTATCTATCAACAAAAAAGAAATAGAAACATGTTTAGATGTACCATAAAGTTAATTAATAAAAAATACGTTGTTGTTTTTCTAGAATTTCTACATTATATGGTATTTTCAGCTTCTTTCTGTTTGGAATTTGTCTTGATTTCTTTTTTCTTTCTAAATAAATATTCCCTTTGTACTTACTTTTTTATTGGTATAGTGTGTTCTTTTTCTTAAACACAGCTTCCAAAAATGCATAAATTTTTTTTGTCCCATTTCAGCTTGCCACTACCCCTCAGTTCAGCCTAAGTCCCTTGGTTCAGCCTGGCCATGGTAGCCCAAGGGTTCAGCTGCTCCCTCATAGGAGACAAATAAAGCTGCCTCCCTTTTGCCTTTCCTGAGATGAGTTTTGGGACTCAGTGGGGAAAAATGATTCCATGGATGTCCATGAACCCTTTGAATTAGAGCTGCTCACCTCAGGCCAGTGTTTAGAACAAAGCTTGGCTTCAGTTCAGTTAGATCATCCTACAGATTTGACCAGGAGGCCTGACAATGGCTATTCTGAAGAACCTATGGTTAGAACCTATGGTTAGAAGACCTCTGATCTTTATGACTAAGACCTACTGACTACGTTCACCCAAGATCACATTTGTTTCAGATGGCACTAGTGATAAAGAAGCCTCCCCTGGTAGCTCAGACAGTAAAGAATCTTCCTGCAATTCAGGAGACCTGGGTTTGATCCCTGGGTTGGGAAGATCCCCTGGAGAAGGGTGTGGCAACCCAGTCCAGTATTCTTGCCTAGAGAATCCCATGGACAGAGGAGCCAGACAGGCTATAGTTCTTGGGGTTGCACAGAGTCTAACACAACTAAGCACAGCACAGTGCTAAAGAATCCGCCTGCCAGTGCAGGAGACACAAGAGATCTCTGAATCAAGAAGATCCCCTGGAGAAGGAAATGGTAACCCACTCCAGTATTCTTGACTGGAAAACTCCATAGACATAGGAGCCTGGTGGGCTGTAGTCTGAGGAGCCACAAAGAGCTGGGCACACCTGAGTAACTGAGCACAAGATTTTCCCCAAGTCTCACTCTTCCCACAGAAACTATATTCATCTCTCCTGGCTTCTGTCTCCTCCCCTGTCCCCTGTGTTCACTCAACACACACTAGGCTCCACATTGGGCACCATCCTCCAGCATACCACCTTAGAAGGAGACTTAGGAAAAGTCTGCAGAGAGGCTGTTAAATATCAAATGTCAGAGGCAGAGGAGACTCAAAACCACTGGAGTGTTTAGAAGTTAGTCACAGACTTATTCTCATGAGTCAAAGAGATATTTTTTCCTTATAAGATTTTGAAGTAGTAATAAAATGGAAAGAGAGAAAAGTAGTTAGTGTTACCAAACAAGGGCTGGCTGCCCAATATGGATAGAAGCAAACACACACTGGCTTTTGAGAAAAGAAAAAGGTTTATTTTGAGATTGAGGAAAGGCTCTCTCATCTCTCTCCCTGATCTGGGGTATGGTCCCTCTATTCTGAGTTAGGGAGGAGAGGCTTTTTTATATTTCTGTGCTATTCTTTGAAACTCTGCATTTAAATGGATATATCTTTCCTTTTCTCCTTTGCTTTTCACTTCCCTTCTTTTCACAGCTATTTGTAAGGCCTCCTTAGACAACTGCTTGCTTTTTTTCATTTCTTTTTCTTGGAGATTGTCTTCATCCCTGACTCCTATACAATGTCACAGACCTCCATCCATAGTTCATCAGGTACTCTGTCTATCAGATCTAATCCCTTGAATCTATTTATCCAGTTCCACTATGTAATTGTAAGGAATGTGATTTAAGTCATACCTGAATGGTCCAGTCATTTTCCCTACTTTCTTCAATTTAAGTCTGAATTTGGCAATAAGGAGTTCATGATCTGAGCCACAGTCAGCTCCTGGTCTTGCTTTTGCTGACTGTATAGAGCTTCTCAATCTTTGGCTGCAAAGAATATAATCAATCTGATTTTGGCATTGACCATCTGGCGATGTCCATGTGTAGAGTCTTCTCTTGTGTTGTTGGAAGAGGGTGTTTGTTATGACCAGTGTGTTCTCTTGGCAAAACACTATGAGCCTTTGCCCTGCTTCATTCTGTACTCCAAGGCCAAATTTGCCTGTTACTCCAGGTGTTTCTTGACTTCCTATTTTTGCATTCCAGTGCCCTATAATGAAAAGGATATCTTTTTTGGATTAGTTCTAAAAGGTCTTGTAGGTCTTTATAGAACCATTCAACTTCAGCTTCATCAGCATTACTGGTCAGGGCATAGACTTGTATTACTGTGATATTGAATAGCTTCCCTTGGAAATGAACAGAGATCATTCTGTCGTTTTTGAGATTGCATCCAAGTACTGCATTTTGGACTCTTTTGTTGACTATGATGGCTACTCCATTTATTCTAAGGGATTCTTGCCCACAGTAGCAGATAGGATTATCTGAGTTAAATTCACCCATTCCAATCCATTTTAGTTCGCTGATTCCTAAAACATCGATGTTCATGCTTGACATCACCTGTTTGACCACTTCCAATTTGTCTTGATTGATGACAAACCTGACCTAATATTCCAGGTTTCTATGCAATATTGCTCTTTACAGCATCAGGCATTGCTTCTATTACCAGTATTGTGATAGAATAGTATTGTGATGAGGACTCTATGTGTGTGTCAGTGTGCATGAACTTGTCAGCATAAACCATTAACAAACTTTTCCTTGAAAAGGAATAATTTTAGGAAGTTTGAACATAGATTCAAGGAAAGGAGTTAACTAGAGCTGAATGTTTGTGCTAATAGGAAAGTTTAGAAATGAACCATAAATTTAAAAGGACATGGTAGGTATGCTTTTTAATTTTCTGATGCTTTGATATCTTGGGGTTTTGCTGCCTTAGCAAGGTTAACTAATTCCTAGAAATGCAAACAACTTCCCTGGAGCACATGTTTCATATGCAAACCAATACTCCAGAGCTCTCATCCTCAACACCTCCTTATAAGATTCTCACATGCCTGCATACTCCGTTGCTCAGTCGTGTCTGATTCTTTGTGACTCCATGGACTATAGCCCGCCAGGCTCTGCTGTCCATGAAATTCTCCAGGCAAGAATACTGGAGTGGGTTGCCACTTCCTTCTCCAGGGGATCTTCCTAACCCAGGGATCAAACCCACATCTCCTGCTTTGGTAGGCGAATTCTTTACCACTGAGCCACCTGAGAAGTCCCAGGGCTCTCACACTCAGGCCATTATTCTCTCTTAAGAACATGGGGCAAATATCAGACAACTAGGGACAACATCTGTGCCTCAGAACCCACTGAGATTATTCAAACTTGCCAATCCTAAATCTACTTAATCTACCTGATCCATTCCTTTCCATGGAAACTTCAAAAAAAAAAAAAAAGCCCTTGGCATGTTTCCCTCTCATTCCTTTACTTCTTGAGTGACCCTAGTGCTTCCCAGCATAGCCCTGTGTGGCATGATATGTCTCCTATTTCTAAGGATTTGTGAGTATAAAAAAGTTTACTCCTTCTAGATCAAAAATGTTGGAAAAAAGAATGTAAATTTTTCAAAAGGCAAAACTTGAATTTGTCACATGCCAGCCACAATTTACATGGTGTTGCAACATTTAGTGATTTATTACATAGCATTTACAATGTTAATATAGCATTTAGTTATTAAAAGTAATATGAGATGATTTAAAATATATAGGAAATTATGCATATGTTATATGCAAATCTTATACCATTTTATATAAGACACTTGAGCACCTTCAGATTTTGGTATCCGTGAGGTATCCTGGAAAGTGAAAGAAAGTGAAAGTGAAGTCACTCAGTGATGTCCGACTCTTTATGACCCCATAGACTATAGTCTACGAGGTTCCTCCATCCATGGAATTTTCCAGGCAAGAGTACTGAAGTGGATTGCCATTTCCTTCTCCAGGAGATCTTCCATACCCAGGGATTGAAACGGGTCTCTTGCATTGCAAACAGATGCTTTTACTGTCTAAGCCACCAGGGAAGCCATCCTGGAACCAAACCCCAAAGATATGGAGGGACTGATATACAAACTCTCCGATAAAACATGGGAATACATCTTCATAACTTTGGATTTAAAAATGGTTTCTTAAATTTGACATCAAAGCAAAAAAAAAAAAATTTCCTTCATGACAGTCATTTCCATATCTGTATATATTACCAAGGTCTGATTAAAGAAAATCCTGGGTACCCTTAATGCAAAGAGTCACACAAGTGATTATACAGAAATTATGTTATTACAGAAATAATATTTAGAAAACCAACCTGCTCAAGACAAACACACATCACATTGGAATGAGAAGTTCATGCATGAAGTTTTGGGAAAAACTATGCTTCTTGTTACTCTGCCTGGTAGGTTTACCATATCTATTGAGCCCATGGAAGTTTCTGTCCCTTGTAAAAGTAACTTAAAGGTACCAAAATAAGACAGAATCATTTAAATCACAAGCTCTTCAGAATAGCCATTGTCAGGACTCCCAGGCTCATCTGAAACTAATGACTTTCAAGGGTCTCCCAGTGCTCTGCACACAGGAAACACTTATTAAGTGTTTGTTTAATGAATAGATGACAATGGATCTAGGTAAATACCTGCCCACCTATGCTGCAGTGTGAGAAGGGATGTGATGAAACTAGTATGGTGGAATCAGGTAGGAAGGACTGATTTAATCTTTATTCATGCTCCATCCCAAGGCTTTCCTTTTCTGCTCCTTTTATGCTGGTCTCTTGTTCCCTTCACCCTGAAGTCCCCTGAGTCCCAGTGTACCCAGAAACAGGGAGAGGGGGTGAAACCAGACACAACAGCCACCCCTTCTTGCCCCCCGAGAGTCTCATCACACAGCTTTACTAAAGAAAGGAGTTGAAAGTAATCATTAAAATGAGTTTTAGGGATTATCCTTGGATTTCATTTATCCTTGCTCACTCCTTTCCCCTACAGGCAAGAATAATCAGTTGCTATCATCTTTATTCTCAGAAATTCAATGAAGTTCTGAACTCTAAGGAACATATATTCCCTCAGAATTAGAATATTATCAGATAAATTGTCCAAAGAAGGATCTGCCGAAAGTTAAATTTCTGAGGCAAGCTTGATTTATCTCAATACAATAGAATATTATAGTTATATAAAATATTCATACCATTAGGGAGAAAATTGTCTTGAACTTGGAGCAGTTTAGATTCTGAAGAAGAAGTCCTGAAAAATTACATTATGAAAATGTTTCTCTCTTAGGGTTTTGAAATTCATATAAAAATTTGAGAAGAGATATGCGTTTAAACTTTCTGGAGGATGTTTTCAATTACACAGACACTTTAAGACCACAGATAAGTGATCTAAGGAGTTAACAGTAAACCTGGTTATCCTCAAAAGTGAACAGCCAACCCTATAGTTGCCATAATGTTTTAATCTAAAATTAGCACTGAGAGGTTTTTTTTCCCTCTACTGCTTCATGTATGTGTTCATATAGTATTTTAATAGTATACAATTACATTACAGTTATGAATCAGCTTTATATTTCTAAAGGCAAGATTATCATAAAAAATCTGTCTCATAAGATCCATTTAATTTGTGCATCTGGTGCAAAGCAGTTGTTCAATAAACACTTAATACATAAATGAAAAGAATGAATGAGTGAATGAATCTTTTCTATATGTTCACAAACCATCTGCTTAATATCCTAGAATGTTCTTAGGAAAATTTGTTTTGTTTACAGGTTTCTAGTTACTGAAAATTTTATCATTCTCATATTATGTCATAGATTAACTGTATATTAGAAACTCCTGACACTGTTTCAATTTTGTTCCTGAGGTATGGTTGTCTCTTAGGGAGTTTACTTATTAACATTTCTTTAATGAAATGATTTAATGATGAGTCTCAGATGACAATTCTTCTTTGAGTTAAGACAGACACAGTGATTCTCCAGTTTTTCCATTGGTGATATGCACAGGGCAGAAGGGAACTATAGAAGCAGGAAGATGAATGAGTACAATCTGAAAAAGTCTGTACTAAAAAGTGTTATTTTATTCATCAGAAAAGATTATAATATTGACCATACAGTACCCAAATCATTGACAAGAATGCCTCCTCTATATATTGCATTGTTCCTAATTGTTACACTGAAGTTAATTGCTCACATTAAATGATAATGTCCACTAATCTTAACAGCACAAGCAAAGAAAGATGAAACAGTAAGACTGTCTCACTGAGGTTGCAATGGGGACAGAATCAAGTCAGAGGCAGGTTCTATGACATGTACATGAGATGCCAATTAGGAGAGTGGTTGCCACTCCTACCCTCTCCCATTACATCCCAGCAGCTCTCTGTTCCCAGGGCGGGTTCAGGCTTTCTCCTCTGTGATTTGGAAGGATAAGCAACAGATGAAAAGAAACTACTGGTACTGGGGGCAGTAGGCAGATTCAGAGTCTATGAAGAAGCCAAGTAGCCAATGGAAGGAAAACAACTGACCTGTAGAGAAAGAGAAGTTTCAGTAGTAATAGTGCTCAAAAGGAGAAGACACTTGGTCTTCGGAAAGAGCAATACGCAATCAGAATCAGTTTCTTACTTTTATCAGTGAGAAATCATCATTATCAACTGTGTTTCTTTGATAGCTGCCTCAACACGTCAATAAACAAGTATCCAAGCTACATGAGTAAGGATTCAACACAGAGCTGCATTGTTCATTCTCTATTGTCCCCTGCTTAATTCTTCCAGTAAAAAAATGAGCATTAATAGGTACTCATAATTCCTAGTGAAGAATTCTTTAGATGGGTATGATGGATGATCCATAACATTCTCATATGTGCTGTGTACTAAGACACTTCAGTCATGTCTGACTCTGTGATCCTATGGACCATAGCCCCGCCAGGCTCCTCTGTCCATGGGATTCTCCAGGCAAGAATATTGGCATGGGTTGCCATGTCCTCCTCCAGGTGATCTTCCTGACCCTGTGTCTCTTACATCTCTTACATTGGTTGGTGGGTTCTTTACCACTAGCACCATCTGGGAAGCCCACATACACATGTGACCATATGTATGTGTGGGTGTGGATACCTCCCACCCTATGTGTATGTAATTCACCCTTTTCTACACATTGACTCATCTTGTATTCAGAACCAGATGTGTACTTTAGGACAGGAATTTAAATATATACCAATGTCTTATATCTGGAGAGGTTTTTTGAGAGTACTGCTCGCAGAGTTGAACTAGACGATGAGCTCGCTATAATTCCTCCCTAGCAGAGCAAACAAATTTCCCTCAAATCTTTCAGAACCTAAATTGCATTTTGGTTTCTCACAGACCCAGTATAACAAATGTTTAGTCCCTTCCCATCTTCTCATCTTTCCTTTCTCCCCCTGCAGTCAGTCCTTTATTTTTCTGTCAGTAGCAGTGCATGTCCTAACCGCTCAATGATGCTTCCCTACATTTTCCCTCAGTTGAAATACTTTTTGGGGGCATTCCTTGAACTTCCCCTTTGATTTCTTTATTGCATTTCCTTTGAAATCATTTCTTCCTGGTCCTCCTTATTGAGGTCTCCTTGAGAACCTTCTATTCTGGGGGTGGGGAGAAAAGGAGCCGCCCTTCCTGCTGCCCTGTCTTCCCTGTTTTCCCCCTACAGTCCTCTAGCTTCACTCCCTCCTCCCTGACCAGTGCTCACACAAGTCCATTTTCACTAAGACAGGCCCACTAGTCTCCTTCCGCGGCAGGACCTAGCTGCTCCCCTCCCCTGCCTGTGACTTCCCGGCTCTGTGTTTCTTTTACCTTGGCTGGCTCTTGTTCTTCAGCAGCCTTTCCATCTACAGCCTGAAATCCACCTTCTCTATTTTCTTCCCACATCTGCCTGGCCACGCCTTTCAGAGTCTCGGTCCCTGCTGCAGCCACATTCACTGCAGCAGGTGTGACCAGCTCAGTGGCTTTCTATGTCCTTTCATTCTGATCCCATGGGGCTGCCTTCTTCCCATGTTGTAAGGCTCTCCATGCAGTTTGCATGGCTGTGGCCTTTCTGATTACAAAAGCGACAGACCATCCACTTTCTGCAGAAGGCCCAGAGGTGCCTTGTTCCCCACACATGGAGCCCTGGCCTGACTGCCTGTTATATTCAGGTGCTTTTTTAATCTATAGGGGCCTTTTGGCTCTTGTCTGAAAAAGCTGCATCTGTAATAACCTTTAAATAAAAAAGTCACACTCGGTAGGTACTGAGCCCTATGCTCCCCTATTTCAAACTCACATGATCCATTGAAATCCTTAATTTTCAGGCTGTTTTCCTAAGAATTAACAGAGAAACATGACTCTAGAAATTCTTTTACAATTTAGGGGCATAGGAGATGGAGGCCCTGGAGCATTGAATAACTTTAACTTAAAGTAATATAAATGAGGTAGAATTTAAGGTGGATTTTGAAGAGTTTCTCAGATCTCCCTTAAAATCATAGCCCTACTGTGTGTGACATTTTCCTGCCACATGAAATCTATTAAGCTGTTTTGACAGTGCTCCAATGTCTCTTCCCTATCATAGGTATAAACAAAGCATAGGAGTCAGCAAATCATGACCTATGGGCCATATCTGGCCCACCATCTGTTTTTGTAAATAAAGATTTATTGGAACAGAATCATGTTCATTTGCTTATGTACTGTTTATGGCTGCTTTCACAAGGACAGAGTAGCATGGTCATGATAGAGATCATACAACCCACTGTATTAGTCAGGATTCTCTAGAAAAACAGCACCACTAAGATATATAGACATATAAGGGGAAATTTATTATGAGAATTTGGTCACATATTTATGGAAGCTAACAAGTAACATACTCTGCTGTCTACAAGCTAGAGAACATGAAAGCCGGTGGTATAGTTCAGTCTTAGTCAAAAGACCAGAGAATCAGGGAAGCCAATGGTGTGATTCCCAGTCTGAGGCCAAAGGCTTGAGAACCCTGGGGGAAGTAAGTCCTGGTATAAAGTCCTGGAAACCAATGACCTGAAAATGAAGAGCTCTAAAGTCAAAGGGCTTCCCTGGTGGCTTAGACAGTAAAGAATCTACGTGCAATGCAGGAGACCTGGGATCAATCCTGGAATTGCAAAGATCTCCTGGAGGAAGGCATGACAACCCACTTCAGTATTCTTGCCTGGAGAAACCCCATGGACAAAGGAGCCTGGCGGGCTACAGTCCATGGTGTCACAAAGAGCCAGACATGACTGAAGTGACTAAGCACAGCACACACTAAAGTCAAAGGATAGGAGAAGATGGATGTCCAAGGTCAAGGGAGAAAGAATTTGCCCTTTCTCCTCCTTTTTGTTCTACCTTGGCCCTCAATAGATTGATTGGAGTCTATCTACATCAATGAAGGTTATCTTCTTCCCTCGATTGACTGGGTTAAATACTAATCGTTTCTGGAAAAACCATCACAAACACACCCAGAAATAATGTCTTACCAGCTATCCAGCATCCCTTAGCCCAGACAAGTTGACATGGAAAATTAGCTATCACACCCACAAAATTCCTTTACAAAGTTTGTTTAACTCTGATAAAATGTGAAGAATTTGATCTACTCTATCTTCTTGTCATTAACTTGACTTTTCATTCCAACTCTATTTCTTCCTTTTTTCCTGGTTAATCTAAAAATTCATACTTTCCAGCTCTTCTGAATCTGAATTCCATTTAATCGTGCTTTTGATACATTCACTGAAATCACACACAAAGTAATGGATGCAGTCTTGGTACACTTTCTTCTGGTAAAGCCATTAGAATCAATCTGATTTCTCTGCTGCTTGGAAGATTCACATCAAAATCCTTTAATGTGGACTGTTGGTTACTGAAGATAATGTTCACTGAATAGTCATCATTTTATACTGGGTGGTTGTCTGCCATCCTTATCAAGTTGATTTTCCTGCTCCACCTATTAAAGATCCATAATTTTTAATATGCTTTCCTCATGAATTTCTTTCTTCTACCTCATCTGCTATAGAACCTATGGGAAGTGGCAAACCAAGAGCATTTTATTTCTTCCACTTTTGCCTCTATCTTGCTATTTTTACATTTTTTAATTCCTTTCATTACCCTGCCCCATTTATCCTGTTTTCAGCTACCATTGACCCTGACCTACTAGGGACTACAGTTGGGAATGGGTAACTTAGCCTGCACAATAGCTCCAGTTTCTATCCCTCTCTTGTGTCCTTTGACCATTATAGTCTACAGGACTTATGCCTCCTCCATATACTTGTCATCTCTCTTCCTATGCTGTCCTCTGGTCCAGCTGACTGAATTGCTACCTTAACTCTTACAACTTTTTCCTCCTCTTTTTACCTTTCTTATTTATAGTGGCTTATTTTAAGCATGTGCTACTCAGCTATGGTTTTTCTAGTAGTCATGTATGGATGTGAGAATTGGACTGTAAAGAAGGATGTGCACTGAAGAATCGATGCTTTGAAACTATGGTGTTGGAGAAGACCCTTAAGAGTCCCTTTGACTGGAGGGAGATCAAACCAGTCTATCCTAAAGGAAATCAACCCTAAATATTCATTGGAAGGACTGATGCTGAAGCTGAAGCTCCAATACTTAGGCCACCTGATGTGAAGAGCCGACTCATTGGAAAAGACCCTGATGCTGGGAAAGATAGAAGGCAGGAGGAGAAGGGGATGACAGGGGACAAGATTGTTTGATGGCATAACCGACTCAATGGACATGAGTTTGAGTGAGCTCCAGGAGCTGGTGAAGGACAGGGAAGCCTGGTATGCTGCAGTTCATGGGGTTGTAAATAGTTGGATTCGACTGAGCAACTGGAAGAAATTCATTCCTGAGGGAACAGTAACTGCTGCCACTGCATTAATTTCTAGGTCCATTTATAGGTACTGAAAAACTAAGAGACTAATTGAAACATGTAAGCTGAACATTGATTTTTTTTTTTTTTCATTTGACAAATTCCACTAGGAAGTATCCCTCAAAAAAGAAGGAAGGAGGGAGAAAAATGTGAGGACTCCCTAGTGTGTGCCAAGCATTTCTGGATGCTTGCAATAACATTATTGGATATATTTCCCACTACAATCCTGTGAGACCAAAATTATTACTTCTGTTGAGGGCATAAAGAAGTAAGAAACTTGCCTCAGGCTGCACAGTAAGGTTACATTTCAGGGATTTGATATCACAGATGTCTGACTCCAAAGCCCATGATCTTTTATTCTGCAGCACATTCTTTTCAGTGTTGCTTACTTCTCATATAATCTGTCTGTCTTGTTTCTGGAATAGGACAGAAACAAAGCCCCATCCATTTTATTAGCTATCATAGAATTTAGGAATGATTCCTACACTTTGAAATTACACATGAATTATCTGTGGATTAGCTGTCTTGACTGCTGGAACAATTTAGGTGCTTGTGTTGCTGTGTTGCATTGCTTTGAGCAAAGAAACATATAAAACAATCAACAGCAATAAAAACAACACTGAAAACCAATGATAACATTTCAGTTTCGATACCAGCCAGAGAGCCATGGCACATTCAAACTGGATTTGTGGCGAGAGTTTAATTAAGGAAATTTAACAGGATTCATAAAAGTTGGGTTTGAACAATGCATAGGTTGGTCAAATCGGGTATATATTAATCAGAGATGGTATTCAGGTTCAAGGATATAGTCATTCACAAGATATAGGAGAAGCAGAACCATCCAGGACATCAATTCTCATGCTCTAGGTCCTTACTTCCTAGGTTGAGCTTGCATTCCCTGGTTCAGGTTGAGGGATGACGTTTTGAAATAAGCTATCTGCTCAAACAACAAGGGACATTCAAGGTTATGAACCATTTTCATTTGCTGCCCATATAGTTCCATAACTTACCTTATATCTTCAGGGCACTACGCCCAATAAATACATAGATTCTAGGTATGTTTATCTGAGGTCATCCTCCACCATTATGCTTAAGCATTTATACTGTTTGTCTGGCAGGAGAGTAATTATCATCATGTCTACCTGATGATTATACCAAATCTTCTGTTTTATCCAGGAAAATCTTGAGGGACAGAAATAGGTCAGAAGCCACCTGCTTAATTCCTTCCTTGCCCCAAACTAGCAAGGAGGGGGGCATTAATTATCCTTAGGGTAAAGGAAAATGTAGAAGGAACTGGAGGAGCTTCAGTCTTCATGAGAGGGCTGCATTAACCTCACAGGGAGAGAGCTGGAATAAATACACATCACTTCCTCATACCCTCAACCCTCCAACAACTGCCCCCCTTTGACCCAAACAAGCTAGACACTAGGGAACAAGGAAGCCTGCTCCTACTGACCATGCATGCCTCTGGGGACAAATCAGAATGGAGAAAGGTAATGAATATATCCAGAGATGAAACAGAAATAGTCCCTATACAGAGATACTGGGAAATTAAAATGTGTACTAAGTGGTCAACTCTTACTAAATTCTATTGAATTAGAAAATCAAGTTGAGAATTTTTTCCAACAATCTATAAAGATATATTTCTGTTAAGGGGATTTTGCAACTTTTTACTATGACCCAGATGAGAGTTGTTTCTGAGCTAGGTCACCTTAATCCATCCTGTTGCCATTTTAATGCTGTAATTATTAAAGAAGTAGAATAGCTAGTCTCCTCCTCTAAGACACCTGTGATATATGATGAGTTAACTATTCAGATTCTTTTTTGTTTCTCAAAAACAAGGACCATAGTTCCCTGACATAGACAATTTCACACACTACACATAACATTGGTCCAAACTTTCAATGACTTAACTTCAACAACAAATATGTATTAAATAACTATTTCATACTCAGGTCTGTGTCAGATAAAAATGGGCTTGCAGATCTGTGTGTGCTGTGCAAGGTAGGGAAGTCAGGGAGTGAAGGAGGGAAGAACATCATTCTTATTTTCAAAAGGTTTTAGAAATCTCCAAATATCTTTTTTGAAAATGGTTCAAAGTAATTTTCTCTAATGCATTATTGCAAGCTCTGTTGTAATTGGCATTTAAACAGCTAACCCTTTACAGGAAACATAGATAGCCAGCCATATTTTTAAAACTGAGTCAATAGATAATTAGCAACAATGTTCAAACTATATAAATTTTATCAGAAATATAGAAGATATCTTTATAATCTTCCTCAAACTTAGAAGATACTCCTAGTACAAAATGCCTTTTTCCAACTAGTCTTCTTCTGTTCATAAATTTCATGAGGAAGATGTGTCATAGAAGAGATTGATGATGGTCAAATGACTAACATTTGTTGAGGACCTATAAACATAGCCCTTTTCACACAGTCCTTTTCTAGATCTCATTTGACTATCTATTCCCCTATTAATGCTGAGACTTTATTCTTGCAGTTTAACTTCTGAGCCTCCCTATCTTCATCAGTACAGGTAAGCTTTATTTCTATCCCAAAAGTATGGGAAAGTGTTTTGTAAAAATGAGCTATACAAAGTTGGCTTTTGGCTTTATACGCATAAAAACTTATAATCTCTCTATTTTATGAAAGTTTAAATTTTCCAAAGTTGTTTTACTTGGAGCTGATTGGCATTTTTTCTGCCTTGATGTTGTGGTGGAGTGTATTGGAAAAGTGAGTGAACTCCGTGATAGAGTATATGGTGAAGTTAGTTTACAGTGAGATGATCATGATTTTTAAAAGAGCTAATGTGAAAAGTCCCTTGAATCAAGCCACACCCCTGCCCACCAAACTCTGGAGACCTTCTGTCATGATAACAAGGGAACCTGGCTGCCATCTATGCTAAATCAAGAAAAAAAAAAAAAAAAAAAAACACTTATACTGCCCCCATGAAAAAGTGGAATGTGAAAACTTGAAATAAACTTTCCCTTGGGGAATGAGCTCTGAATAGATCATGAAAGAAAAATAAAACCTGGAAGAAATATAAAATAAAAGTTTAAAAGCCATTTTACCAGAAATAAATCATTTTTGAACTTTGCAGAATAGATGGATTAGCAAAAATGATTGATCACCTAAAATTTATCATCCAGGCTCCCATCCTTTCATCCCCTCAAAGTCTGTATTTTTTTTTTTTTTCATATTCAACTATCATTAACCCAACAAAGTTACAGCTGCCTCTCTGAGACCTCTGTTTAATGAGAAAATAAACTGAAGACATTTCAGGGAGTGTTTTAAATTGAATCTCATTAATTTGTTGTTTCAGAAAGCAGTCACCATTAGCAATCACTCCATTGCTTCAAACGGCAGAGCATTTTTTCAATCCAATTCATTATGCCCTCTCAGTATGAGAAGGGGCCAAAGCTAATGTCATGACTGCTTTGTCATTCTAACTGTGCTGCTTCATTTCCTGGAAATCTGAAGCCCTGCATTTTCTTTCATTTGCTAATCTACTTAAGAGTGATTTCATATTTTATTTGAGCTGGAACGTTGCCTGTAATCTATACAGAAGGAAATATTTGCCTCACCAGGATCCTCCAGTGACTTGATCCTTCTTCATGGCTTCCAAGTAGCCTAGAATCCATAGATAAGTCCAAATTTTAAAATTTAGTTTTATTCCTGGCTTTGACCCACTGCTTCCAGAACCATCTAACCAATAGATATTAAAAGTTGTTGTTTTAGTTTCAGTTACTCTGAAGCAAGGATTTTTCTGTTGGTAGCTGGATCAGGAAGATCTCCTGGAGTAGGAAATGGCACCCCAACTCAGTATTCTTGCCCGGAAAATGCCATGGACAGAAAAGCCTGGTGAGCTACAGTCCATGGGGTTGCAGAAGAGTTGGACACAACTGAGTGCACACACACAGCTTATCTGAGAGGTAATCTGAGGAAGCAGAAGGAAAGAAGCGAAGCAAGTTGGAAAAAGAAGAGAGAGAAGCCAACAGGGAACTCAAGCCCACTGGGAACACAGAGACATGTCAACTGAAAATAAAGGCACAATGTGAGAGCTGCGAGTTAAGTTTTATTTGGGTCAAAACGAAGACTATAGCCCGAGAGACAGCCTCTCAGATAGCTCTGGTGAACTACTCTAAAGAGGTGGGGAGCAGAGTGTCAGTGTATATGTAATTCTAGTGAAGGGGGATATTTGCAATCAAGCATATATTTGGCAGAAGGTTGCTGTAGTCATGAGGAACAGATTCCTCCATTGATTTTAGTACTTTCCTAGATATGAAAAGATACAAGAAATTTGACTCATAAAATCTTCTATTGAAAAATATCTAGCTATCTGAAGGCCTATTCTGCCAGTTTTCCTAGAGCACGGAGCACTGGGCTCCTAGTTTCAGCCCTGAACTCCTTTCAGGGAGTGTTGAAGATCAAGAACTGCAATGGCCAATGACTTCATCCTTACAGAGGCAGATGGAGAGCAATAATGTTTTTCCCACAGACACTTACAGCTGAAAGATGGGGAGCTGAGGCCATAGTTTGAATGGTGTTGTCCCTCCCTGTGTAACATTCCAACCTTTCTGGGCTGCACTTGCGCTTGGGCTCACTTGCCTCCCTTGATCTCAGAGAGCAGAAAAGTATAGCAAGGTAAAGGGATCTGTCCACTTCACCTGTGCTGAAATCAGGGACCCTAGGGAAGGGGCAAGTCACTCTGCTGTGGGGGAGCATGGGTGTCTGACAGGCATCAGTAGCTGCCTATGCAGCATATACTATATTTTAGTTCTGTTGTGTTTGTTTTGTCTCTTTTAGCCCGTGGAGTTGCATACAATCAAATTCAACCCAGAGTCTTAACAACACGAAACTGTTCACTAGATAAAAATAAGATTGAATTTCAGTTATTGGTATGAGTCCACATAGTTGTGTTACATTATTCATAGAAAGACAGTTCTCTCTCTCTCCTTTTTTAAAGAGTGCTATGGAGATCTTGGCATTACATAGAGTACATTTAAAGCAGGAAGAAATAGCCTTGATGTAATTGACCTTTTGTTTGTTAATGCTTCTCACTGATATTTTTTCTCTCATTTTAGAAGTCTTATTGCTTCAACTTCTTCCTCTTCTCCCTTAACATCTTTTCTTCTTCCTTTTCTTTTTCCTCCTCCCCTTCACCTCCTCCGTATTCATATTCTTCTTTATTTTGTTTACCACTAGTAATGATTTGATGCAAGCAATACAGACAAATTCGCAATTCTAAAAATAAATGTCTTCTATCAATAAACAATTATTTTAAATATATTGTGCAATTTTCTTTTGACTTGTAGAGTTTCTGTTGAGAAATCACCTGCTAATATATAATGGGAATTCCCTTATATATTATTTGTTCTTTTTTTTCCCTGTTGCTTTTGATATTTTATCTTTGTCTTTAACTTTTGTTAGTTTAATGACTATGTGTCTCAGTATATTGATTAAAGGAAGAACCTACAAACAAGAATGCTCTACCCAGCAAAACTCTCATTCAGATTTGATGGAGAAATAAACAATTATTGATTTCAAATATGCTATGAAAACACCTCAAAACTTTTGGAGTCAGACAAGTCTAAGTTCAAAACTCTCTGTGCCAATCATTAGTAATGTGTTACCAGGATACTCAACCTCTTTTTTTTTAATTCTTCAGTTTCTCTATTGTCTTTTTATTTTTCCCCTTGCTTTGTTGAGTTATAATTGATAAAACTGTATATATTTAAACTGGAAAAAGTGATGATGATACATTTGGGAAAATTATTACCACAATCAAGTTGACTAACACATCCATCACCTCATGTAATTACTATTTTGTGTGAGTATCATGAGGATGTTTAAAATCTACATTTATAGCTAATTTCAAGGATATAGCAAATATTATTAACTATAGTCACTATACTGTACATTAGATCCTTAGAACATAATCATCTTATAATTGGAAGCTTTTACCCTTTGAACATTATCAATCTGTTCCCCACTCTACCTACTCCAAACTGTGTTAAGCACCATTCTCTTCTTTCTATGAGCTAATTTATTTTTGATTTGACATATAAATTACTTCATATATTATTTAAGTTCAAGCATATTATTGTAAATGGCAGGATTTACATCTTTTTATGGCCCAATAATATTCATTATGTATATGAGCGTTATATTTATAGATAGATAGATAGATACATATATCACATCTCCTTTATCCACATCTACTGATAGACATTTACAATTTTCCATATCTTGGATACTGTGAATGCAATGAATAGATACGCATTTTAGACACTGATATTTATAGCAGATATTTATTTGACTTGCTAGTTTTTCCATCTATTTTCTTTGCAGTAGATTCATTATAGATTGTTTTCAATTAAGGCGTGTGACTTGTTTGAGAAATATTTGCATCTAGGTAAGATGCCCCAATACAAATGGACTAAATTCTATATGTGAGATTTCAGTGTTAAGCAGCTGTGAGGGAGACATGATAAGAGGAGACTAATATCTATAGGTAAGTTGTGCACTGACCAGTGAAATGTTGTGGACGAGATCACAACAAAGATGCCGGGAATCTTGGCCTCTGGAAGAGAAGAATTCAATCTGGGGCCAGGGACAAGGCTTGATCGCTCAGAGCTTTTGTATAATAAAGTTTTATTAAAGTATAAAGGAGATAGGGAAAGCTGAAGCGTCTTTGTTGTGATCTTGTCCACAACCTTTCATCTTGGGGGCTCGTCAGGGATCCTTCAGGACAAGGTAAAGATGCTTGGAGCTCTAGTTCTTTGTTCTAGCGAACGTTTTCTGCTGCACGTTACTAACTCTATGGTGTGTGTGCGTGAACGAGTGAAACGCCCTGTGTGGAGCAAGTGAGGAGCCCTGCTCTGCAGTTCCATGGCGACCTCATACGGCTGATGGCAGGAATCTGTATACTGACCTGCCAAGGCCTAGAGGCACCCAATGTCTCTTTCAGGGACTGACCAGAATGGGCAAAGCGGGGGGACCGAACTCTCCTCTCTCGGTCAAACTTTTCGGTCTCTTTGACCATTTCATAACTCCTTGGGAATTAGAGGTACTAACCTATCTGTCGGATCATAGACTTTCAAGGGACTTGTGATTTATGCTGTTACGGTGTACTATGACTTAGGTCCCAAACTTGGATTGGTAGTCAGGAAGTGCCTAGCCTCACTAGGAATCAAAAGTTCGGAAGCTAGATGGAGCTCTAGCTCCAAGTGCACCTCTGAGGTTAAAGGTTACTCGAATTGGAACTACAATGTTTTTTCCTTTGGTAGCACTGGCTTTTAGTGGACCAGAGGAGGCTCTTATACTGGTGTGGTGACGCTTGGAAGAAACATCTCAGTTTTATGTTCGTATCGGTCTTATTGTGGTCAGGAATATACTCAGGGTCGTGCACAGGCACTCAGGTGATGAATGTTTCTCCCAGCAGTCTTAGCCTGGGAGGCATTCCAGAAGGTTACTCTGCACCCCAGGTGGCATCAGAGGCAAGCAAGGTTTTAATGGTGAAGAGCTGGACATCAATTAGGGATGCCATCAGGTCTACCCCTGGTGCATCTCCACTCTGTCTTGGTGGTAGTAGAACCGGGAAGGACGAGTACAGCTAGGGATGCCATCAGGTCTACCCCTGGTGCATCTCCACCCCATCTCGGTGGTAGAACCGGGAGGGACGAGGGCAACGCCTGCGTCGGTAAGGGACAGACTAAGTCCGACCAGGAAGGAAAAGCTTTGGTGTAACGTCTGTCTACACCCCCATCTAGAGCAGGGAGGGATGCCTCCGGTAGAAAGAGGGCGCTGGTCGCTTTTTTTCTCTCTTACAGATGGGAGCTAACAATTCCAGCCTCACTCCTTTGAACAGTATCCTGAAAAACTGGGATAGATTTGATTTCCAGGGCTTAAAGAA
This sequence comes from Antilocapra americana, assembly GCA_007570785.1. Classification (NCBI taxonomy): domain Eukaryota; kingdom Metazoa; phylum Chordata; class Mammalia; order Artiodactyla; family Antilocapridae; genus Antilocapra; species Antilocapra americana. The sequence goes on along the minus strand of ML660200.1, from coordinate 5,349,741 downwards.
GACACACCTGGACTTCCTAAGTGATCTTAAAAGATAAATTTCTCACTCAGTCGGCTCCAGATGTTCGCAGTAAACTATTAAAACAGGCGTTTGCATCTAATCAGTCTTTAGATACTTTGTTACAACTGGCTCAGACAGTCTATTATGGTAGGGAATGTGAGGAAAAGAAAGAAAGGCAGAAAAAGACAAAGGAAAAGGCGGAAGCCTTCGCAATGGCAATGAAAACCATTCTTAAACAGCCTGGAAAGAATTCCCAGAGGGACCCAGGTGAAAAGGAATGGGCTTGCTATTACTGTGGAAAGGAGGGGCATCTCAAGCGAGATTGCCCTCAGGCATCCAAGCAGCCCTCGGCTCCGTGTCTGGTCTGCAAAGGACCACACTGGAAGAGAGACTGCCCCCAGAGGCGTAGGTTTCAGGGGTCGGACTCTCAAGACAATCAGGACTGAAGGTGCCCGGGGGTCCCCACACAAGCTCCCGTCCTGATTACACCTGAGGAACCCTGGGTATTAATAACTGTGGGAGGCAAATCCGTCAATTTCCTTTTAGATACTGGAGCAACTTACTCCATGCTTACTGAAGCCCCTGGCCCACTTTCTTCCCGATTCACTTCCGAAATGGGACTGTCTGGACAAGCCAAAAGGTTTTACTTCAGTGTGGCTGTCAGCTGTGGCTGGGATTCGGTACTATTTTCACGCGAGTTTCTGATCGTGCCCGAATCGCCCTCACCCCTTTAGGGAAGGGATATACTGAGTAAAGTCCATGCCTCTGTTTTCATGAATATGGAGCCCTCCCTTTCTCTCCCTCTAATTGAACAAAATGTAAATCCTAGAGTATGGGCTGATGGAAAATCTGTGGATCGAGCACAAAATGCTATTCCTGTAGTTATCAAGCTCAAAGACCCACACTTATTTCCACATAAGAAGCAATATCCACTGAAACCTGAGGTTAAGGAAGGATTAAAACCCATCATTGAGAATTTAAAGGAGCAAGGGCTATTAATTCCCTGTAACAGTCCATGTAACACTCCTATTTTGGGTATAAAGAAATCAAATGGTAAATGGAGACTAGTTCAAGATTTACGAATAATAAACGAGGCTGTAGTTCCTTTACACCCCGTGGTGCCTAATCCTTATACTCTATTGTCTGAAATTCCTGAACGAGTCAAATATTTCTCAGTAATTGATTTGAAAGATCTTTATATTCAGTGCCTTTGGCGGACAAGAGTCAATTTCTATTTGCCTTTGAAGACCTTACCCAGCCAGCTTCTCAGCTAACCTGGACAGTTTTGCCCCAGGGATTTCGTGACAGTCCTCACTTATTTGGACAAAGTTTGTCACGGGAGCTACAAAACTTTAATAGTTCTGAAGCAGTGGTGTTACAATACGTAGATGATATCTTACTGTGTGCTGAGAATGAGGAAATGTGTTCACGAGCCTCGGAAGATTTCTTAAACTTCGTGGCAGGCTGTGGTTACCAGGCATCAAGAGAAAAGGCTCAGCTTTGTCAACAATCTGTTAGATATCTGGGTCTAATCATATCCGAAGGGACTAGGGCCATAGGCCCTGAGAGAATTAAACCTATACTAAATCATCCCCTACCTATGACTTTAAGGCAACTGAGAGGATTTTTAGGAATCACAGGCTACTGTCGAATTTGGATTCCAGGCTATGGGGAACTTGCCCGGCCTTTATATAAAGTTATAGCTGAAACTCAGCAGGCCCAAACCGACAAACTGGTTTGGTCTCCAGATACCCAAAAGGCTTTTAAGGTTCTTCAGACTTCTCTCCTGCAAGCTCCTGCTTTGAGCTTGCCCACAGGGTCAGAATTTAAATTGTTTGTCACTGAAAGAAAACGTATGGCCTTGGGAGTTCTGACACAACCCTGAGGGCCTCACCAACAACCTATTGCTTATCTAAGCAGAGAATTAGATGTAACTGCACGTGGGTGGCCCCACTGCCTAAGAGTAATCGGGGCACCGGCTTTATTAGCACCTGAAGCTTTAAAGATAATTAATGGACGAAATCTCACTGTATTGACTTCTCATGATGTGAGTGGAGTCTTAAATTCCAAGGTTAATATTTGGATGACGGACAGTAGGCTTCTTAAATATTCTAACACTGTTGTTAGAAGGACCAGTAACTAAACTTAAAGTTTGTGGAAATTTAAATCCTGCCACTTTCCTTTCTGAGAAGGAAAATGAAACACCTAATCACGATTGTTCCCAATTTGTAACTTTAAACTACGCAGCTCGGGAAGATCTAATGGATATCCCATTAGACAACCCTGACATGGAAATATTTACGGATGGCAGTTCTTTTGTTCGGGATGGAAAGCGTAAAGCAGGTTACGCAGTGATGACTGCTGAACAGGTTTTAGAAGCAAAATCTCTCCCCCAGGGAACCAGTGCTCAGTTAGCGGAGCCTGTGGCTCTGACCCGAGCTCTAGAATTAAGCGAAGGACAGCGGGTAAATATCTACACTGATTCTAAGTATGCTTATTTGACTTTACATGCTCATGCTGCAATATGGAAAGAAAGACAGTTTAAAACAGCAACAGGAGAACCTATTAAGCATTTCAGAGAGATTGAGAGACTTTTAACTGCTATATATTGTCCTAAAGAAGTAGCTGTTATGCATTGCAAAGGACACAACAGGGATGGGAGTAAAGTAGCCGAAGGTAATCAGTTGGCTGACTGTCAAGCCAGAAAAGCGGCACTTTATGAAGCCCCTTCACTGCAGGCGCCTTTGATCTGGACAGGTCCTGTGGAACAGGAAAAGCCACAATATACTGAGGAAGAATTAGAAAGATATGAGAAAAGAGGAGCAAAGATTACTGGTAAAGGATTGTTACAGTCTGAGGATGGTCGATTAATAATTCCTGAAAGTGCTCAATGGAAAATTCTTAAGGGTTTACACCAGAGTTTTCATTTGGGTGCAGAAAGTACCTACCAGATGGCTTCTTGTTTGTTTGAAGGTAAAAATGTAATGAAAACTTTAAAGAACATTATCAAAAGGTGTGAGGTTTGCCAGAAAAATAACCCAAAGACTGAAAAGCTAGGAAAATCTGGATTACAACGGAGTGGAAAGTATCCTGGAGAGGACTGGGAAATTGATTATACCCATATGCCAAAAGCTAATGGCTATTCTTGCTTACAAGTTTGGGTAGATACTTTTACAGGCTGGATTGAGGCTTTTCCCTGTCGTAGCGAACAGGCTAAAGAGGTTATAAAGATTTTAATCCATGAAATTATCCCAGGTTTGGGCTGCCACGGAGCCTTCAGAGTGACAAGGGCTCTGCCTTTAAAGCTGCTGTAACTCAGGGGGTGTCTAAAGCTCTAGGAACAGAATATCACTTACACTGTTCCTGGAGACCCCAATCCTCGGGAAAGGTTGACAAAGCTAATGACATTATCAAAAGACATCTGCGCAAATTAACTCCAGAGACACAGGACAATTGGCTTAAAGTCCTACCCATAGCTTTAATGAGGTCTCGGACTGCCCCAAGAAAGGAGGGACTGTCTCCCTTTGAATGTATTTATGGAAGACCTTTCTTACGCACAGACATTGTTATAGACCCTGTAGCCTTGGAATTAACTAATTACTTAACTCAGCTCTCAGCTTTTCAACAGGCATTAATGGAACTCCTCCGGGAGATGACTCCTGACCCAGCCTCTGAGTCAAGCAAGCCTCTATTTGAGCCGGGAACTGAGGTCCTCATAAAAACATTGGGGTCTGGGGGCCCATCCCTTGAGCCCCTCTGGGAAGGCCCTTACCAGGTTATTCTTTCTTCTCCCACAGCTGTCAAAGTGCCAGGAATTGACTCTTGGGTACATCACACCCGAGTTAAGAGGTTAGGAGAATTATGTTGCCTCTTCAATCTAGGGACGACGCCCCTTGTCAGCATGGAAGCAGTTATGGAATGAAAACGACGCCTCTTTTCCCTAGGCAACATAATTCTCCTAAAAGAAAAGGGGGGAATGAGAGAGTCCTCTCCTAGGCAGGTTGATAAGAAATCTAGGGGTCCCCAAGGAGAGAGGAGTCTGGAATTCTCAAGGGGGAAGAAAGGACAAACTTATTTTTCTCTCTACTACATTCTTTAGGATTATATAACAATAATGTATCCTGCTTGGAGACAGTCTGAAAAAAAACCTTCTGGCTAATCCTGTTATCTTAAAATGTAAATCATGGGAATGGGTCTGGTGAGGTCTTTACAACCTCCAGACATTCTTTTGATTCACTGTAATAACTAATTTGAGAGTATATAACTCCAGTGCTAATGCTAGCAAAGGGGTATTCTTTCTACCCGCTTCTGATGCCTATGTCAGAAGCTTTCTCTATCTCCTTTATACTTTAATAAAACTTTATTATACATAAGCTCTGAGTGATCAAGCCTCGTCCCTGGCCCCGGATTGAATTCTTCTCTTCTGGAGGCCAAGATTCCCCGTGTCTTTGTTGTGATCTTGTCCACAACCTTTCACCAGGAACATAACCCCATGCTCTGGTGCTATGAAAATACCAATCCTTAATATCATAAATGTTTAAAAAATAGTTCTAAGTTATTTCTATTTTTTTTTTAAAAAAGTGAAATTCTTTCCCTGGTGTCTTTTTGAATATTGATTCTCTGTTTATTATCATTGCATGTTTCTTTGAAAAGAGTTGAATTTTCCATATTCTTCCTCAAGTATATCGCTTGATTTTATTTTTGTGTCAACTACCATAGAATTTTATTTTTTATAAATTCTTTACAGCCCCCTGGACTGCAGCCTTCCAGGCTCCTCTGTCCGTAAGATTTTTCCAAGCAAGAATAACGAGTGGGTTGCCATTTCTTTTTCCAGGGGAGCCTCCCAACCCAGGGATTGAAACTGTGTCTCTTGCATTGCAGATGGATTCTTTACCACTGAGCTGTCAGGAAAGCTCAATGTGTCATTAAACTCTTCTTCTATTTTATTGCTCAATTCTGTTCTTTCTGGACACCAGTTAGCCTTTTACTTATTTTCTCTGTTTTCCCCACTTTAACTATGCCCCCCTATACTCTATAATCCTTGATGTCTCCCATTTCATTTTGTTCAGTTTTTGCAAGTCTGCTTTCCAGTTTTCTAATCATGTTTATGATGTATTCCTCTAGTGATATTACATTTACTTTGCATTTCCCCCTAAACTTATCCAGTTTATAGTGCCTCTTCAACCAATACTTTGGTTTCTTCTTTCAGATATTACACTTTCTTTAAAGTCTTGTTTTAAAGCATTCTATGTCTCTATCTTCCATCTCTCCTTGTATTTATTGGAAATCTCTTCATAATTTCACTTTTTTGTTAGTAAAATAAAACTGGAATGCAAATGTTATAAAGCTATTTTTTCCTTTTCTTTTAGTGTTTTGCCCACAAGCCATTTGCTTCTTTTTATATTTTAATTTTGATACCATGTTTTTACTATGCAATTTTAGAGCTTAAGACATTAACATTATAGCTTGATTATCTTTGTCAAATACATGCATGACCCCATCATAAACTATACCCCTATTAATATATGAAATATTTATATTATTGCAAAGTTTCTATTTGCCCTTTGATAATTCCTCCCTAACTCCTTCCCAGAGGCAATCACTTTTGATTTATTTTCCTATAGATTAGTCTGTTTTTGAACATAAAATGAAATTAATAATATAATACATTTTCTTGTGAGTCTGGTTCCTATCACTCTCACTCAGGATTTTTTTATAACATATCTTTATTGTATGCATTAGTTCTTCATTCTTTTTATTGATGAATTGTGTTTTACTATACAAATATACAACAATTTATTTATTCATTTTGTTTTTGATTGACATCTGTGTTGTTTACCATTTTGAATTTATTTTAAAACCGCTGTGATCTGGTTATTTTAAGTAACTGCTCAGTAAGTGGAGGTATTTCCCATGGCCCGATGGTTAAGAAAATAGTGTTGAGTAAAATATTAGTCAGGGCTTCCCAGGTGGAGTAGTGATAAAGAATCTACCTGCCAAGCAGGAGATGCAGGTTTGATCTCTGGGTCGAGAAAATCCCCTGGAGGAGGAAATGGCAAACCGCTATGGTATTCTTGTTGGGACAATCTCATGGACAGAGGAGCCTGGCAGTCTACAGTCTATGCAGTCACAAAAGAATTGGACACTGCTTAGCAACTAAATAACAACAAAATGGTAGCCACAGAAGCTTAACTTTTGGTCCCTAAGCTGCTGATTTTCTCACCAACAGTTCTTTATGTGGTGTTTTAGTCTTCATTTTTCTGCTAATCAAGTATAGCAAGACTTAAAACTCACAAATTTTCCCTGTATTTTGTCATCCCATCATCTTGCTTCTTAAAAAGATGATTTGCCCACAGATATTCTCATTCTGCTTTGACTTTCTTGACACTGTGGCATTTTACAGTTCATGGACACTTTGGGGCATCATTCTTCCTTTCACCAAGATTGCTATTCTAAACTACAGACATTGGTTTTTCCCCTCAAATTATGTGATGTCCTGGGGAAACTCCATGCTTCATATGCTCTCCAGGAAAGGATAATAAACATAACTAAATTTTGAATGCTTACTATGTGACACTGTTTCAAGCACTCTGCATGTAGATGCAATTAATACAATATCCACATGAAATACCAAGTAATTATACCCAGCCTACATATGAGAAAACTGAGGAACACAAAGTGAATAAGTAATTTTCCCAGAGGAACATGGCTATGTGTGCATGCCTGCTCAGTCATGTTTGACTCTTTGCCACTCCATGAACTGTAGCCTGCCAGGGTCCTCTAACCATGGAATTTTACAGGCAATAATACTGGAGTGGGTTGCCATTTCCCATTCCATGGGAACTTTCCAACCCAAGGATTGAACCCATGTTTCCTGCATCTTCTGTATTGGCAGGCAGATTCTTTACCACTGAGCCATTGGGGAAATACAATGTGGCTATTAATGATAAATGATAAAAAAAAGTGTTTGAATTTAGGAATCCAAAACGGTCTTACATGCACGGACTCTCTGTAGAGATTTGTGGTAGACTTTGCATAGTGTTTGCAACTTCTTTTATATGGACTATATTTCTGAGCTATGGATGTGTACTTTTTCTCTAGAGAGCATTTGTTTTCTTTTTTTTTTTTTCAGTCTTTTGGTTATGTAATATCAAGAAAAAGAGAAGCAACTTTAGTCTGCCATTAATAGTCTGCTAGTAGAAATTCTTAAGAATTTATTTTTAATAGCACCTTCAGTTCAATGAAAGTGTTTTAGAATTGCTCAGGAGTCAGTCACTTTGTTAACTCTCTAATTGGGGTCCACATATTCTGTATAGAGATATTGGCAGGTTAAGCCCAGAGTAGAAAGGGAAATACATGGCTGCTATTCTCTTGCATTTATACCTGTCTTACCATAAAAAAAAACTGTTGTCCAAAACATATCAAAGTCCACAATGCAGTAAGAATTCAGAAAAGTCAAACCATCAAAGCCAGTTCAAATCCCTCATGGTTGAACATGCTTTCCCAAACTGGTGGACCACTTGTGCAACTCACTGAAGAAGTCAAGAGAGGTCAAAGGATGGTGTCTGAATTATCTTACCAAAAAATGAACTGTAGAGAAATATCAACACATAAGCAGCATAATCATAAGTAAAATGAGCATTTGAGAATGGAAGTAGCACAAAGGCTGAAGTTAAGCTTCTGGATTCTACTCCAGAATTGACTGTCATCTACAATGCAAATTTGGAGAAGTCTCTGCTCTCTGTGATGTAGGAAAAATATCATTTTTTCCTACCTGTCCACAAAAATCATATAAGGCTACTTATGTTAACAAGGGCTTTCACAATGGCTCGGTGATAAAAGAATCCTCCTCCAACACAGGAGCCGCGGGAGACCTGAGTTCAATCCCTGGGTCAGCAAGATCCCCTGAAGAAGGAAATGGCAACTCACTCTAGTATTCTTGCCTGGAGAAACCCATGAGCAGAGGAGCCTGGCAGGCTACTATCCATAGAGTTGTGAAGAGTCAGACACTACTGAAGTGACTTAGTGCACAGCACACGCATATGTTAAGAGATAGGGGGAAAAAACCTTCAGAAAAATGAGTCACATATCTTTAAAAGGTATGTTTCAGCTTACAAATCATTTTCAGATGCATTATTTCATTAGGGCTTCACAGAATGCCCTGTGAGTTAGGGAGGAGTAAAGTGGAGGAATGGCTGATTTATATAGCATCACAGAAATAAAAGTTTTGCATATGAATGATTACCTGAATCATACTTATTTACATTATGTGAGCTGTACTGTGGAGGGAAATTTCTAATGTATGTTGAGAGTCTACAGTGAGCCAAGCACTCCCTATTCAATAAATGAGTAACTAGCACAACTATGTGACAACCAGACACTGTTGACCACGTTTTACTGATGAAGAAACTGAGGCTTCAGAATTTGAAATCAGGGACTTACATGAAGTGAGAAAGTGAGAAAGGCAGCAGTGAACTTTGTTCTCTTTGACTACAAGTTGTGTCTTCCCTGAATCTGGACACAGATTTAGTTTTTTCCTTGTCATATCAGAATTTAGCTTAGCCAGGATCTCTGATCCCCACACACCAGAGGAATTAGCTTTTCTTTCAAAGCTCACCTTTGAACTTCATTTTCAGCATCTTTTGTTACTATTCAGTTTTTGGAGAAAGTAAACCAAACAAGTAAAATGTACTCCATGTTATTTTAGCAGAATAAAACCCCAATCCAAAAAAATTCAAACAAGATAGCATGTTAGTTAGCAAGAGGGTTGAATATCGTCCCCTTTGTAGTTTAAAGGGTGTGTTCCTTTAACTGGCAAGCTTATCTCAGACAATCCAGGAAATAACTAAAGCTTCCCTCGAATAACTGGAGAATCATGGTTTGGTTTGGTTTGCTTATTTTTTTCTCCTATCATGTACTGATGATAAAATTTCTCAAATAGGATAAATATAACATATATAATTTCTTTCATGTGGGGTTAGATTTTTGATGTCTCTTTAAAACAAATGAGTGCTTGTTTTCACAAAGCATATTTGCTTAACAGGCCAGAATACTGGAGTAGGTAGCCTTTCCCTTTTCCAGGGGATCTTCCCAACCCAGAGATTGAACCCAGGTCTCCTGCATTGCAGGCAGATTCTTTACCGCTGAGCCACAAGGGAAACCCAGGAATACTGGAGTGGGTAGCCTATCCCTTCTCCAGGGGATCTTCCTGACCCAGAAATTGAAGTGGGGTCTCCTGCATTGCAGGCAGATTCTTTATCAACTGAGCTATCAGGGAAGTCCAATATAGGAAAGATAATGAGACAGGCTAAAGCTCTTGAAGAGAAGTCAAGTGTTTAGTTGTTCAGTTATGTCCAGTTCTTTGTAACTCCTTGGATTGCAGTCTGCCATGCTCCTCTGTCCGTGGAATTCTCCAGGCAAGAATACTGGAGTGGGTTGCCATGCCTTCCTCTGGGGGATCTTCCCAACCCAGGGATCGAACCCAGGTCTCCAGCACTGTGGGCAAATTTTTTACTATCTGAACCATGAGGGAAGCCCCTAAACTTCTTATTAGTACATAAACTGACTGGAGGTGAATGGTCTACATCTCCTCGGTTCATGGATCCATGGCTCATGCTCTTCTGAAGCATCAGGGATGGATAGGAGAAAAACCTCAAAGAGTGTCAGGCTGAAGAGTGAAGTCAGAAGGAGAAAGACAAATGCTATATAATATCACTTATATGTGAAATCTAAAATATGACACAAATTGACTTATCTACAAAACAGAAGTAGAGAATAGACTTGTGATTGCCAAGTGGGAGGAGTGAGGGAAAGATGGAGTTCAGGGTTGGCAGACATAAACTATTCTATATAGAATAAAACAGGATCCTACTGTACAGTACAGGGAACTATACTCAATATCTTGTGATAAACCATAATGGAAAATAATATGAAAGTGAATGTTACAGATAGATCTGAATTAATTTTCAGTACAGCAGAAATTAACACAACATTCTAAATCAACTATATTAAATAAAATAAATTCTTCTAAAGATTGACTTTGCTCCAAATTTCCAAAGTGCAAGAAGGAAACAAGAGGGATATTGCTATTTGGAAGGGTAAAATTTCTCTGAGATCAGGGGCTCCTGAGCCTGAGAAACTTGAATGTGAAGGCAGAGGAAGCCTAGGAAGGGAGGAGCACAAAAGTTAATAAATACCCCTCTGTGGGGTGAACATAGAAATGGAACATTGTCACACCCAGTTTTTCACTTTGTAAATGAAAATTTTAGTAAATTTTACAATTGAAGTTTCACTTTGCAAGCACTTACTGAATATTTTAAATTGGACTTCTTACAAAGCCATGCCAAAGAGGTTCATAAAAGAGATTGTTCTCAAACTAGAGCAGAGCCATATAATACCACTCAAACATTACATTACTTTTTCATCTTCCATTTAAGCTTGACCATGAGCAGGGAGAACAATTTTTTCTTAATAGCTTTTTCATTTACTACATGGAGTACAACACAATGGTGCAATTTTCAAAATTGAAGCAGCTCGAAAAATCATTAGCATTCTGCTAAAATGTCCTCTTTACCAGCATATATATATGTAGAGTTAAAACCATAGTTTAAGCCCAACCAAATAAATAGTAAAATTTTAATCATACATCTGTATATTTTCTTGCTATATTCTAATTATTTATTTTAGAAACTTCAGTTGTATAGACTATTATATTTTAATACACTTCAGTAGCATGATGGTATTACATAGGTTAACCATCTAATATTGGAAACAGCAACTATCAGCTAAAGTGTCAAAAACCCATGAATCACAAGTCAGTTTATGAAAATCAATGATTTTCAAAACTGTAGGGTAATGCAACTCAGCCCATTTTCTCAAGAATGAAATGGGGACAGTTACAAGAACATACCCTAGATATGAATCCACTAATGATTTCAAGATCAACAGAGTGTTTATTATTACCATACATATATGAGGTGCCAGCAGTAGCATCATTCCAAAATTTATCATCAAAGGCCTGGATTCTAGTCTGTTTACAGCACTTACTTTGCTTTGAAGAAAGTCACTTATCTTTCCTGAGCTTCAGCCCCCAGGCCCAGAAAAGGAAATTCTTTCCAACATTGGTTAGTCACAGGCATTTTCCATGGCCTAAATAAATAAATAAACTTACTCTACAGACTATTATAGTAATAGAAATATGCTTAAGTTGGGAAAGGATATTCCTTATTCTTCAAATGCTGTATCTATTATTCTTCAAAAATTTCAAAATATTTTATTTTACTATGTTACAAGGTAGACACTTACTGAAGAAGAATTACACTTTTGTGTGTAAAGACACTCCAAAGATAATGACTAGAACTGTGGCTGCAAAGAATCAAAGGCCTTTGGGTATAGAATGTGTTTGGTGATGCTCTACAGGCATTAGTCAACTTATTAAGCTGAAGACAGAAATTTCAAAAATGTATATCTAAAGTACACTCTAAGAAAGAAAATCAAACAACACTTGCCATTAATACATAGTAGTATAGTAGGCATATAAAATACTTCTCTTTAAGTAGATGATTCTGCTATAGAGAGACATGGGGAAAACATACAGTGATAGAGTCTAGGATTTCTTCCTTTTAAGCAAATTAGTGGAATATTAGACTAGTGACAGGGAGGTGTGAGGTCATTGGAATGAGAACACATGTATACCCATGGCGGATTCATGTCAATGGATGGCAAAACCCCAGCACAATAATGTAAAGAAAAATAAATAAATAAATATTAAGAAAAATAGCAACAGATAAAAGCAGTGAAAGCTAAAACTCCTATTATGAATTATGTAAAAGGCTAAAATTAAAACAAAAAGCTAAATGTCAGTTGAAATAATAGCAATTATTTACTGAGTGCTTTCTTAGTGACAATGAAACAAGGGATTAGGCTATCTTTTGTACTAGCGACCACATCCTTATGATATCAATATTATTATTACCCTATTTTACAGATGAGAATATTTTTTTCAAGCTTGGAGAGTTTGTCAAGTCAAATAATTAGTAAACAAAAGAAGTAGGATTTTTTTTTCTACTTCATAGCAGGTTCATGATCTGATTGTTATATTATCTCTCTGTATCTATTCTCTGAAATAATATCTCTAGTCAAATTCTAGATGATTATAAACTAAAACAAAAGATAAAACTCTTGATAAAATTATGGAAATAGGAACACATATTTTGTTCCTCGGTTGCTTAAACTACTCATGAATCAAATCAGCTATAGTATTGATAGAATCGCTGATTTAGGTACAAGAAAAGAAAAGAAAAACAAAGATCCAAAGTGTTGCCAGGTGAGTATCTCCATAAAAATGAAAGAAAGAAATAGAAATCCGAAATCAAAGAATAGCTGGATAGCAGAACCAGAGTTTTTGAGTATCAAAAGTTAAGTCCTAGGGAAATGATGATATGGATTATTCCTGGAAATTAGAGGAGAGCAGAGTCGGATCTATGAACATCTGAAACAAAGACAGATAAAAGTTTATGCCCATGAACTCCCAGTATTTATGTAGTATCTCCTGATACTTGGGGTTGGGCTCGGAAGAGAAAGTCATGTGAGGCAAATGGCACCAAGCATTTCTAGCTTTCACAAATTGTCAAGAAATGAAGACACCTCTGAGCTGATTGATGATCCTCTGAAGCACACACATATATAGGCACAAGGTTGGTGGGGGCTTCAGCCTCCCAAACCAGCCACTTCATTTGCCTGAGTGAGAATGGGAATTAGGCTCTATAAACTTCAAATCTAGAACCCACTTATTTCTCCAAAATCACATAGATTTGTTTCAATGAAGTGCTAAGTTTCTATCAGTTAAGTACAGTCACTCATTTCTGTCTTATTCTTTATGACCCCATGGACTGCAGCATGCCAGACTTCCTTGTCCATCACCAACCCCTGGAGCTTGCTCAAACTCATGGTCATCGAGTGGGTGATGCCATCCAACTATCTCATCCTCTGTCATCCCCTTCTCCTCCCTCCTTCAATCTTTCCCAGCATCAGGGTTCCAAGGAGTCAGTTCTTTGCATCAGGTGGCCAGAGTATTGGAGCTTCAGCATCCGTCCTTCCAACGAATATTCAAGACTGATTTCCTTTATGATGGACTGGTTGGATCTCCTTGCTCTCCAATGGACTCTCAAGAGTCTTCTCAAACAGCACGGTTCAAAGGCATCAATTCTATAAATGACTATAATATAGTATATATATAGCTAGATTGAAACTATATACACCCACAAATATGAATGCAATGCCATTTAAATTCATTGGGAATGATGTGCTTTATTTAATCAGTTTGTAACTAATTGATTATTTTGTTGCTGTATCTCAAAGTCATCTAGTCCAACCTGGGTGACTTCCACAGGCAAAAATACAGGAATAAAAAATGCATTTAGTCTCACCAAAAGTGTGCTCAGACAGTTATAATTTATTTTTTATTCCTCTGGAACATTTTTCAACTCTATAGATATTCTGTTCATAAGGGGAAAAAATCTTTTTTTCTGAAAGAGTAGCAAAATAAAATTAATGCTAACTCTTCACATTCAATGCCAAGGTCAAAATATTAAAAGAAAAATATACTTTCTTAGTGTTCAACTCAAATATCATATCCGTTTTTCACTAAGACTGAGATTATTTGCTCCAAAAACATGAGAATAAAAGTACCTGGAGGCCAACTATTGTCTACAAATATATAGTGTATTGCACTATGCTTTAGCACAGCCTAGCAAGAATATATTTTTCTTTTATCGCCTTTTTATACAGTTCATGGGTTTCTCATGGTAAGTATACTGGAGTGGTTTGCCATTTTCTCCTTCAGTGGATCACGTTTTGCCAGAACTCTCCACTATGAATTGTCCATCTTGGGTGGCCCTGCATGGCATGGCTCATAGCTTCATTGAGTTAGGCAAGCCCCTTCACCAGGACAAGGCAGTGGTCAATGAAAGGGAAGAGATCCACTCCGGGAGATGATGAGGGATAGGGACACTTGGCATGCTGCAGTCCATAGGGTCTTGAAGAGTTGGAGACGACTTGGTGACTGAACAGCTATAACAAATAAGAATGTCTCATTTTCTGTTTGATTGCTTTTTAGTGTATAATGAAACAATGATGTTATCATTATAACTATGATTTATTGACTGTCTACTATGAACTAGATCCTTAACTAGTCCACAATAACGTCTTAAATAATCCACATAACTTCTTCTCTTCAGAATCCAACATACATGATTAGGTCCATTATCTCCATTTACAGATAAAGAGAGTAATCCTCAGAGCCATTAGCGAAGTGTCCCAAGCTGAGAAATGGCAGGGCTGGGCTAAGATATGATGCCCACTATGAGGAACTGCACATTGCTGTCTTTTTCACTGTCTCATGCAGAGTAGTGTGTCAATGGGGTTGCAGAACCTAGGGTTTCACAGATCTCTTTCAAAGTGATGTAAGACACAGTGTAGACACAAAATAGAAACAATATATACAGTAGCTTTGTACAAGTAATGCAATAGAATCCCATACCAACCCATTCAAACACTACTCTAGGATTAACAATAATAGCAACATTTTTTCCTCATTTCTTTAAGAAGAATCTTCTATACAAAAAAAAAAAAAAAAAAGAATAGAACTGTCAATCTGCCTTCTTAGCCAAATAGCAGGTAGACTACTGTTTCTTTGATGTCATGTGTATTATTTGAGTTTACTGTGTGTTGCTTTTGCTCTCGGAGTACAAGATCACTCAAGTGCAAAGTGAATATGCAATGCTGTAGCTCTTCATTAATTTTCACAGCAGTTGGTTCTCTGCTGGCATTTAAAATTTACATAAGGAGAAGTTCAAAAAATTAGCTTCATTTCAAAACATATAAAGCCCTATGATTTTCTAGAAATGCTGCAAACCAGTTAAAATGAATTAGTTCAAGATGATCACTCAGCATAAGAGAGAAATATTAAACACTATATATCCCAGGTAGTTTTGAAGGTCCTGACTTTGATTGTTTAAATGTCATCTGATATCAAAGATGACACTTCAGTTAAAGTCACAGCATAATAAATAAAATGGAGAGGTAGTGATAAACAAATGATGCCTTATATTGTGAAATAATTCCTAGGACTAATGTTGCTAATACAATGTTTTAGTTACAACTGGATTTATTTAAAATTAAAAAAAACTTGGAAAATTTGAGGAATGTGAAGTCAAGGGGGCCTTAGGAAGCATCACTAGAAACAAAGCTAGTGGAGGTGATGGAATTCCAGTTGACCTATTTCAAATCCTGAAAGATAATGCTATGAAAGTGCTGCACTCAATATGTCAGCAAATTTGGAAAACTCAGCAGTGGCCACAGGACTGGATAAGGTTAGTTTTCATTCCAATCCCAAAGAAGGCAATGCCAAAGAATGCTCAAACTACTGCGCAATTGCTCTCATCTCACACACTAGTAAAGTAATGCTCAAAATTCTCCAAGCCAGGCTTCAGCAATACGTGAACCATGAACTTTCAAATGTTCAAGCTGGTTTTAGAAAAAGCAGAGGAACCAGAGATCAAATTGCCAACATCTGCTGGATCATTGAAAAAGCAAGAGAATTCCAGAAAAACATCTATTTCTGCTTTATTGACAATGCAAAAACCTTTGACTGTGTGGATCACCATAAACTGTGGAAATTTCTGAAAGATATGGGCATACCAGACCACCAGACCTACCTCTTGAAAAACCTGTATTCAGGTCAGGAAGCAACCATTAGAACTGGACATGGAACAACTGACTGGTTCCAAAAAGGAAAAGAAGTAAGTCAAGGCTGTATATTGTAACCCTTCTTATTTAACTTCTATGCAGAGTACTTCATGAGAAATTCTGGGCTGGATGAAGCACAAGCTGGAATCAAGATTGCCAGGAAAAATATCAATAACCTCAGATATGCAGATGACACCACCTTTATGGCAGAAAGGGAAGAGGAACTGAAGAGTCTCTTGATGAAAGTGAAAGAGGAGAGTGAAAAAGTTAGCTTAAAACTCAACATTCAGAAAACTAAGATCATGGCATCTGGTCCCATCACTTCATGGGAAATAGATGGGGAAACAGTGGGAAAAGTGTCAAACTTTATTTTGGGGGGATCCAAAATCACTGCAGATAGTGATTGCAGCCATGAAATCAAAAGATGCCTACTCCTTGGAAGGAAAGTTATGGCCAACCTGGATAGCATATTTAAAAGCAGAGACGTTCCTTTGCCAACAAAGGTCCATCTAGTCAAGGCTATGGTTTTTCTAGCAGTCATGTATAGATGTGAGAGTGGGACAGAGAAAAAGGCTGAGCACAGAAGAATTGATGCTTTTGAACTGTGGTGTTGCAGAAGACTTTTGAGAGTCCCTTGGACTGCAAGGAGATCCAACAAGTCCATCCTAAAGGAGCTCAGTGCTGGGTATTCATTGGAAGGACTGATGTTGAAGCTGAAACTCCAATACTTTGGCCATCTCATGCGAAGAGCTGACTCATTGGAAAAGACCCTGATGCTTGGAAAGATTGGGATCAGGAGGAGAAGGGGATGACAGAGGATGAGATGGCTGGATGGCATCACTGACTCAATGGCCATGGATTTGGGTGGACTTCAGGGAGGCCTGGCATGCTGTGCTTAATGGGGTCGCAAAGAGTCGGACACAACTGAGCAACTAAAATGAACTGAACTGAACCATTTTCAGGGAAAAGAAAGGAAGAGAAAGAATATTTTTGTTCCATAACCAGGTCAGAAGAGCACAGAGAACAGAGTCACTGCTAAAAGAGTACACTTATTTGTGAACCAACTGATAGTGGCTCTTTAAAATAGTAGCTTCAGTCCATAGGGTGGCAAACAGTCAGACATGACTGAGTGACTGAGCACACATGTTCATTAGTTAGAATAACTGAGATTCCTTTCACATCATAGAATAAGGCTCACCCACATTGCAGGCAATCGTGTGCTTTACTCAAAGTCTAATTATTTAAATGTTACTCATATCTAAAAATCTACCCTAAAAACAAAATCAGTTGGCCTTTGATCAAACAATTGGACACCATAACCTGGTCAAGTTGATACAGAAAATTAATCATTACAGCCTGCTTCACCAAATATAGACAGAGGAAAGGAGAACCAATATCATCTTTCTGGCAGACGGAAGGGCATCTGGGGCCATGGATTCCCTAGGTCTTGGCACTCCATGAGAACTAGGAGCCTGAAACTCCTGTGCCTGGTCCTCCCTTGGGGATAGAATGATGAGAATTAGTGCAGTGGCACTCCACCTCTTAACTCCATTTCTCTGCAGTGGCTATGGCTAGCGGTTTCTTCACAAGTTTGACTGAAGGATTTTAAGAATCAACTTAAGCCAATAAACAAGCAAGTAGACTTTTGACCCTAGGTAGCATAATAAACATAGTATAGTTCCCTGCACTATATAATTGCTTCTTTTTCTCTGGAGAATCATAACATTCCCCCTCTGAGCTGGCCTCGTTCTGTGCAATGCTTTCTGCTCTAAGCATACCTTGAATGGAGCTGTATAGCATTGCTGGGTCCTGGTTCCACAAAGCTTTCAAGTCTCAAGTTATCAGACAAGTAATTTCAAGTTTGTTGTTGTTGTTCAGTCACTAAGTCACATTCGAATCTTTGAGACCCTGTGCCCTGCAGTGTGCTATACTTCCCTGTCCTGCATTATCACCCCGAGTTTGCTCAAACTCATGTCCACTAAGTCGGTGATGCCATCAAACCATCTGATCCTCTGTTCCCCTCTTCTTCTCCTGCCCTCAATTTTTCCTGGCATCAGGGTCAAGTTTACTTATTCCCAAATAACCCAGGATCCATAGGCTGCTCTGACACTTGTGTGCTCCCGTCTCTGACTAATCCACATGCTTTACCCTCAGTAGTCAAAACATATTTCTGTCCTACTGCTCTGCTCACTGGCCAAAAAGAAACTTGTTGACCTACCGTGTCCTCCCATCTTTTTAGCTCACACTCTTCCAAAATGATCCTTCTAGTGGGACTTTGAAGATGTTAACCAAGGAACCCCAAATGTAGCTAGAATAATACCAGAACTCATAGGCAAGTATGTATATTAGAACCAGTGACCTTGGCTTATAATGATTGTAATCAACATTCTTTTGGAAAGAAAGTAATGCCCCATATCCACTAAATGAATGAAGACATAAGAGTATAGCTATTACTAGGTATGTAAATATGTATATCATAGAATTTTTTAACTTTTAGTTTTAATTGGAAGATAATTGCTTTACAATGTTGTTATAGTTTCTGCCATACAATGAGAGTCAGCCATAAGTATACATATATCCCCTCCTTCTTAAGCCTCCCTCCCACTCCATCTTCCATCTCACCACTCTAGGGCAACACAGAGGAAAAACCAGCTTGTTAACCTCCAAATTTGAAAGTACTCTAGATGCTAGTTTACTTAACCTTAGTGCTATAGACTAAGACTTCATCTTTTGGTTTATAAATGTTAGGAAAGTCAAGAACTTTGAAACAAGAATATGTAAATAAACATAAATGTGATCTTGAAAAACTCAATCCATATAAGAATAATCAACTTTTCAAGCAAGTATTTTCATATTTGACAATGCTTTCATGCAAACAATACTGCAATAACTTTAGTCTACTCTGCATTTTCTGCTAGTAAAATTATTACTGATAATAGAAGATAATTGTGCTTATTTGTATTTGCTTAAGTTTGAGGGGACACAGAAGAAAGGAAATACTAGAGAACAGATTAAGAACATTGATTAAATCATTGGCATGGGTAATAATAATAACTATGGTCTAATGATTTACCAGGCTTTTATAGACTTCTGCTGGCTAAAACTTACCCCAAAGCATCATCATACATCTCTGTGAAGTGGTTTCTTGATTCATTCAAGAAAAGCATTAGAGTTTTTGAAAGCTATTTGAGTAGTTCTTAGGTGTAGCACTTTGTACCAGGGAGTCCAACTCTTGGAAGCTTAGAAGGTGCCTTTCTTATGAGGATAGCTATAGAAAGGCCAAATTCCAGGTGAATCATGAAATCTGGCCATCATAGACTTGTGTAGATGAAGATGTCTGCTAAGTAAGATTGCTCCAGCTTGACATAAGAAGATGAATTTTCTTCTGGAGATATTCCAACTAGATGGTAAGTTTAAGGGATCTATGGGTGAACTTTGACACGGCCCTGATTCAAGATTTTACAGCCTTCAAGTGTCAGAAGTCAGGCAACACAAGTGTACTTATGCCGGCCATGATGGCCATGATCTATGAAATTCCCATCTGGAGGTGCTGACTAAAGGCTTCTGCCCAGGTTGCAGCCACTCCAGTGGAATCATCCATCCTAGCATCAACAAAATGTCCACAATGATCCGGAAAGTGTTCTTAGAGAACAAAAATCATGTGGTTCTAGGTAAGTTAGATGAAAACTGGAAAGAAAATGGCACTCATTGTGGGGCTTCTGGAAAGAGAATATGATCAGGAATCAAATAATAATCACATCCTCGAAGTCATTTTAAAAATTAAGAACACATTGACAGTCTCTATTATAATGGAAATAGAAGTGCTTCATTGCTAAGTCACTTCAGTCATGTCCAACTCTTCGTGGCCTCATGGACTGCAGCCTGCCTGGCTCCTCTGTCCATGGAATTTTCCAGGCAATAATACTTGAATGAATTGCCATGCTTTCCAAAAGTTTTTAAACAATTATCTTCCATTGTTAACTGGAGTTTTACCCTTCTGTGGCCTGATGATGAGAATAAAAGAAATTCATGCTTATTGATGTGGTAAACATCAACTAAAGCTCTCTTCTCTGGGATGAAGTTTCCCAGTTGGGGCAAGACAAGTGTTTCTCTCTTAGAAGTCATGATAGTATCAGTTTCAAAAATAATTTAGCACCCATATGCTTAATTTTAGGAAAGTTAAAATTTTAATTAAATTTAAATTTTAATTTTATCTTTCATATAAAGAAAATTTAACTGTTCCAAGTATTGGAGAACTCCAAAACTTTTAAAAAATCATCACCATGAGAAAAAACATTTGGACATTCAGAGACTAACATCAGCACCCAAAGATGATATCCAAACTATACTTTCATAGCAATTTGCAAGTACATACAAATATTTGATGTTTTTTGCAACATTCAGTTTAGCAGCACATGTATATGTAGACTAATTCTAATATTTAAAAATTCTAATTAGTTGACATTAGTTTCTTCAATCAAATTTTAATACAAAGATGATTTCTGTTTAATTACATTATTTGCTAATATCTAATATGTAAGTAGAGTTGTTGCTATCCCTAGCACAATACATAAAGAAAAAAAAAGATACTGTCTACCAAGAATTTATACTCTTTTGGAAATATATGAATTGCAGATTAGAGATACAAACTTCAAATCAGAAAAGGCACCATCAAAGGAAGATTGGAAACATGTCTAAATATTGATATCAGTGCTAATAACAAAGGATGTTTCTGAGTTTTCTGTAAAGCAAAAAAGAGGATGATTATGAAAAGCTTTTATCAGTATTGAATGTACAGAATGAAAAGCTATAATGGGAAGGAAATAAACATTAATGAGGTGAGGGAAACTGGACTTTATTGATTAACAAACTAACTGAATAGGTAACTAACCACGTATATTTATATTCAGAATCAAGAACCAGAATAGGTTTGGAAACAGTAATCATCTATATTTATATTTATTTAAATACAATGAAAGGACTGTGCTACATATTAAAATATTCAGAATGGTAAAAATGTGCTATTTGTATCTTGTATGATTAAGAACTTTCAAAGAATCATACCAACAACAAGTGATATTTAATAAAAAATTCAACCGGGCATGATGACCATTGTTGTATAAGGCCAGTTCCTTAAGGTCATTGTAAGCACCAGCTGTGGCCAGTCTTCCTTGACACTGTCACATAAACATAAATCCAGTATGGAATACTTATGGAAAGATGTGAGTTGAATGAAAAAAAAAAATGTTGGAAAAGAGATTATTGAATGTGTTATTATTATAGCATTTGACTTGCCAAGAAGCCCATGATTAAATGATATTTTTTATTGTTAAGGTAATATGAACATGTCCTTTACCTTTTTACAAATAAAATGTATTTTTTAAAAACAGCTTTATATTTACAGAAAAATTACAAGGATAGGATAGAGAGTTGCTGAGTATCCCCCATCCAGTTTCCTCTGTTTTTAATGGCATGTTTGCTACAGTTAATGAACCAATACTGGTACACAGTGTCACTTTAGTCATGTCCAATTCTTGTGACCCTATGGACCATAGCCTGCCAGGCTTCTCTCCCCAAGGGATTCTCCAGGCAAGAACACTGGAGTGGGTTGCCATGCCCTCCTCCAGGGGATCTTCCTGACCCAGGGATCGAACACACGTCTCATGTCTCCTGCATTAGCAGGCAGGTTCTTTACCACAAGCACTATCTGGGAAGCCCCACTGATACATCATTATTAACTAAAATCCACACTTTTTCACATTTCTTTAGTTTTTACATAACGTTCTTTTTCATATCCAGTATACCATCCGGGACACTGTGTTACATTTAGTTGTCATGTTTTTTTAGGCTTCTCATAGTGGTGACAGTTTCTCAATCTGTGATTATCTCAAAATTAAAAGTTTAATTTAAATCTTTTACCCTTAGTAGTATATAGTTCTCTAAGATTTTACAAATGCAGATATTTATGACACCGTCAGAATCAGTATGCAGAATTATTCCCTCAGCCCTCAAATTTCTTCATGTTACCCTGTTATAAAATCTTTCCTCTAACCACAGTCCCTGATTTGTTTTCTGTTCTATATTTTACTTATTCCAGAATATTCTAATATCTTATAAATGGAATCCTATAGTAGTTGCATTTTAATCCTGGCTTTTTTCTTAAACTAGCATTGTTGTCTCTCTCTCTCTTTCTCTCTCTCCCAGTTTGTGAAAGTGCTAGTTGCTCGGTTGTGTCTGACTCTTGGCAACCCCATGGACTGTGGGCAACCAGGCTTCTCTGTCCACCGAATTCTCCAGGCAAGAATACTGTAAAGGATTTCCATTCCATTCTGCAGGGGATCCTCCCAGTCCAGGGATAGAACCTGGGTCTCCTGAACTGCAGGCAGATTCTTTACCATCTGAGACACCAGAGAAGCCCTTGGCTTTTAGCAGCATTCGTATATGTATTTTAGCCTTCCATTACTCAGATCCTACTTACAGGTTTATTCATCTCTGTACAACACACTTTGATCAGAAATAGTGAATGAGCACATTCATTGGTAGGGAAGGTGGACTTTAATGGTTTTCAACATTTAAAAATCCCCCCAAAAGACAACATTATAGTTTCCCATCAATGTTAAATACACTGATGACTCCCTTCACTCTCAAAAACTCAGTCATGAAGCCTTACATTGACTTTCACAAGCAGATAAGTAACATTATTTCACATTAAACAGATACGAAGTCACATTTGATGAGAATTACATTTCTGAGCAATAATCCTCCTACATCCACCTGTTTGGAAGACTCATTTGTAGATTTAATTTAGAAACTACTTTGCTACTTTCACACCAAATACATTTTTCTATTTCCTGTGTCCTGTTTCTTGGGAAGTATAGACCTTTATCTCAACCAATACAAGTAGCCCTCAGATTTGCTTGTTGCCTTTCAGGCTTCCCTAGTGGTTCAAATGGTAAAGAATCTGCCTGCAATGCAAGAGACCAGGGTTTGATCCCCTGGAAAAGGAAATGGCTACCCACTATAGTATTCTTGCCTAGAGAATCCCTTGGATAGAGGAGCTTGGTGGGCCACAGTCCATGGGGTCACAAAGAGTCAGACATGACTGAGCAACTAACATTATAATTCTACAGAGCTTTATATTCAAAATTTTTAGTTTGCTACAAAACTTAATTCTCAAGTATGTCAAAAGCAGAACTTCCATTGACCCACAAGTATATCTAATGAGCTTATTCAAATTTCATGAGATTTAGTTTCTAATTCAGTATTGCAGGCATTCAGCATTGCCTTCAACACATGTTAGGGCCCACTCCCTAGCAGATGATGCTTTGGTGTATAAAATATTATTGCTTGTCATTGAGTTAAATATCTCTTTGAGTCATCATCCAAATATTCACATGCATTCAGTTTACCTTGAAGGAGTTTATTAAGCTCAAAAAAGCCGATAAATTGGCTGGAGAAATAAAGACTTGGTGTTTGTCTTCAAGAAGCTCATAGTCCAGTAAAGAAGAGGAACAAGTAAACAAATAACCTACTATATTTTCTGATGAGTGGCAGATATTTTCAGGGGAATCTCAAATAAGAGAAAAAGGTACTTCTAATGCATTATGTTAGCAGTCACATCCATTTCCTATGTGGCAAGTCCCTACACTGGGACTTCACTCATAATAGACAGGAAAAGTATTTTACACAAAAAAGGAAAATGTGAGCAAAATCTGAGTTTTTAATGTCTGGAATATAGATTGTTGAGAGGATAGAGGAAACTTGAAAAATAAAAGGGACTATGCTATATGAATGAATAGGATTTGAAAGGTACATTGATGGCCTGGATGAACTTGGTGAATATTAGTTTGATTTAACTACACATTTCATGGCAGGGCAAACAAATTTTGCGTGGGAACTCAGCAGCCTAGGCATAAGTGCACAGAAAAATGATGATGGAAAGAACACGATGACAGAGTTTTATGTTAATTTGTTGGCTAGTTAGCCAGTTAGTTAAACAGGTAAGTTTTAAATCCGACTGTGTGAGGTTAATCTCATGAAATGGGAGCAACACAATTCATTGCAATAAGTTTTTTGCCATCTTTTTTAATAAAAATATTTTTAAGACTGTCAACATTGGTTTTTAGAAATGAGTCATCCGTACTATTGAATTACTAGTGGTAATGGAAAGATCTCTGGTAAACTCTAGAAAAAGTCATCTTTCATCAGTTCCCATATATGGTGATGGTTTAAGCTAGAGCATAAGCCTTAGAGACAAAGTAGAACTAATTCAGGCTTAATTTTTGGAATTGGAATTGGACAAGAAGAAAAGGCAGAAGCAGAGTGTAAAAAACAGAAACCAGAAATTCAGAAGCAGAAAAGAAACAAAAATGAAAAATAGACAATACAAAATAGAAATTGCTATCTGGTGCAAATATCAGAACTGACAATAGAGAAAAACCCTATTTGAAAATCTAGTTTTGAAAATTTTCTTTGATATAGCTTGTTTGCTTTGTTTTGCCCCTATATTTGAAGAATGCAAATAAGCAAAAATATGGGTACCAAAAAAGGAGAAAATCTTTTAATGGGTTAGGATTCTGTGTACTAAAACATGACAGAATCTAGCATATGTACTGCTGATAAAAGTGAGTAAAAGCCACTCAGTCCCATCTGACTCTTTGAGATCCAGTCCATGGAATTGTCAAGGCCAGAATATTGGCGTGGGTAGCCTTTCCCTTCTCCAAGAGATCTTCGCAACCCAGGGATCAAACCCAGGTCTCCCTCATTGCAGGAGGATTCTTTACCAGCTGAGCCACAAGGGAAGCCCAAGAATACTGGAGTGGGTAGCCTATCCCTTTTCCAGGGGATATTCCCGACCCAGGATTTGAACTGGGGTCTCCTTCACTGCAGGCAGATTGTACTGCTACTTGCAATTATTAATGTAAAAATATTCTCTTTTCTATGAACAACTTCAATCTTTGTGATATAAGCATAGAATTTAAAGAAGAGTGAATAACTTTTGATAGGTAATCAATATTTTATACATCTTTATCAAACATGAGAAATTACAAACTTTTGGGGTTCTAACATGCTTAGGGAACTATTTTCTTCTTAATCAACTAGCTGAATAAAAACTGATTTTGTATACTAGATAGAAAATTTCAATTTTGAAGGATTAGAAGATAATGAAAAATATAACAGATTAACTTAGTGCTCGATTAAGGCATTTAATGATTCAGAAGGCATTCTATCATGTTCATTATGAGGGATCCCAATTGCACTGGAAAATCAGAAAAAATAACTGACAGGATACTTTATTTTAGAGGATATTAGCTAAACCACATTTTTGTTAAATTTTTTTAGATAATTTGTTGAGGGTAAAAAGCAAATTGGAAGTTTAAATAACTTGCATCTTTCCTGTCACAAAACCATTGAAACTACTTCATGTATCCTGCCATATTGCAAATGGTTAATTACATTTTTTCTTCTTCTTATCCTTAGTTTCGTTTATTATAAGGAGGGCTACTTATTTACCATTTTGCCTAATAGTGAACTTCAAATATAGGTACTTAATTTGTTGACTGGAGTGATTAGCAAAAATCAGGCAAAGTTCATTTGAAGGTGATATTGGCCTATTAGAATGAAAGTGGATGAAGGGATTTTTTTTTTTAACTTATTCCTTTATTTTTTTTTCTTTACATTATTGTATTGGTTTTGCCATACATTGATATGAATACGCCATGGGTATACATGTGTTCCCAATGCAAAATATTCTATTAAGTTTTTTGGTCCTCAGCGATATTGCTAAGGATCAACAGTCAGTATGGAATAACAGCAGAATAAAAAGCTGATAATGCTTTTTAATGAAACTGACAGCTACTACATTGAGAACCTATGCCACCAAATGACTAGTCAAACTTGAATCCGAAAGATTCAAGGTAAGTTAACCCATGGGGTAGCATTTTATGTATGAGTGCAAGTATAATCAAAGTCTGAAAAGTTTATGGTAAAATACTCAACTCAAAAATACAA
This sequence comes from Antilocapra americana, assembly GCA_007570785.1. Lineage (NCBI taxonomy): Eukaryota > Metazoa > Chordata > Mammalia > Artiodactyla > Antilocapridae > Antilocapra > Antilocapra americana. Next base: position 5,323,983 of record ML660200.1, on the reverse strand, counting down.
TTAAATATGAATTTCTGCAACCGCTCTAATTTTACTTTTAATTCATATGCCTCCATGTTTCCCAGGAGATCTAATTAAAACATAAAGAATATGATAACATTGAAGTGTTTTTACAGAAATGCATTTGTTTAACAAAACACAACTTTATAGAATAATAGATGCTATGTAATGTATCATTAGGGTAGGGTGTAGGTCCCCAGCATTTATTACACAGTGTTGGAAGGGGCTTGGCATTATTTTGGCAGTTGCATAGTGGGTTTCAAATTCAGGTCTAAATGCATTTTAATCATTAGCAATTATAATTTAGAAAGACAAAAGAATTACAACTGTTATGACTATAGAAACATTTGAGTATAATTTTGAGCAATATGAATGTTGAGCTGCTTTTGCATTTGTTGTTAGTAATTTTTATCACAATTATGGCAATAATAGCTAGCATTCCCAGCTATGGAAACTATTACTTCAAAGTGTTGACACATTCATCTTATTTCATTCTCATAATATATCCACATGGTAAGGCCACCTCTCAACTGTTTCATTCAACTCAGAAGGTCAGGAGTGGGAGCTGAAGGCTTAAAAGCATGCAACAAATTTCTTTCTACTTTCTCTATACTCTCAAAGGAAGAGAAAAAAGTATTAATACTGCATCCATGCTGATAACAGGGAGAAAACATTTTCAACTTGGCTCCCATTTCTTTACTAAAAACCCTTTGGCTCCACTACTTTGTCACTTTCTTAAAAATCTTTATGTTTTCTTTCCTGATGCTGGGAATGATTGAAGGTAGGAAAAGAAGGGGATGACAGAGGATGAGTTGGTTGGATGGCATCACCAACTCGATGGCCATGACTCCTGGAGTAAGCTCCAGGAGTTGGTGATGGACAGGGAAGCCTGGCCTGCTGCAGTCCATGGGGTCACAAAGAGTCAGACATGACTGAGCAACTGAACAGAGCTGAAATTCCCTCCTATCAACCTGTCATTTCTTTGTTACTTAATTTATTCATTGAAAAATAATCTTGTGTGCCAGTATGTACTAAGCAAAGATCTAGGTGTCAGCCTAGCAGTGCTGGAAGTGCTATTCTAGGAAATGTAAAGCTCACATTATTAATTTCTAGCCTCTTTTTCCAACTCATCAAAGCTCGAAATGTGCTATATTTTCATAACCTTAAGCATGAAAGAAAAATTACTTTATTTATATTTTATATGAAGCATGTTTTATAGTAGTGTAAACTTTGTGTCCAAGTGTTTCAGTACGTTTCATGTGAAAATAAATAACAATGAAATGGACATTACTCTTTTCCAATATCTTCCTATATGGTGGTGGTCGTTCAGTTGCTAACTCATGTCTGATTCTCGCAATCCCATGGACTGTAGCCTGCCTGGCTCCTCTATCCATGGGATTCTCCAGGCAAGAATACTGGAGTGGTTTGCCATTTCCTTTATGGTAGTGTTTCCAATAAAGAGAAAAAAAAAGTAATTAACTTTATTATGTCTAAAATTTAAACAATAACGCTTTAACAATACTTTTTGTATTATTAATAATAATACTTTATTAACAAAAGCAAAGTATAATAATCATGCCTTAAAAACATATTTCATGCATCCTGCAAAATGCATGTCATGCATTCAGCATAAAAATATGTAGGAAATAAAGAGATATAATATGATATTTTCTAAGGAGGAAAGAACATACTTTGAAATTTTATTCTGTCTCACTGTTTCATTGTGTCTATCTCTATATATATCAATATAGCTGACCCATTAACAACTGGGGCTTTAGGAGCACTGACTGCATGGTAGAAAACTCATGTATAACTTAACCCATATTCACAGTTTTGCATATTTGTCTCAACCAACACTGTAGTGCTATACCATTTGTTGTTGTTGTTCAGTCACTAAGTTGTGTCAGACTCTTCGTGACCCCATGCACTGCAGCACTCCAGGCTTCCTTGTCCCTCACCATCTCCCAGAGTTTGCCATTGTTCATGTCCATTGAATCTATGATGCCATCCAACCATCTCGTCCTCTGTCACTCTCTTCTCCTTCTGCTTCAATCTTTCCCAGCATCAGTGCCTTTTTCAATGAGTGGTTTGCCATGCCCTCCTTCAGGGGATCATCCCAACCCAGGGATTAACCTACATCTCTCATGTCTCTTGCATTGGCAGGCCAATTCTTTACCATTAACACCACCAGGGAAGCCCCATTGTAGCATTCACTATTAAAAAAAAAAAAAAACAAAACCCTGTATAAGTGGGCCCATATAGTTCAACCTCATGTTGTTCAAGGGTTCAAATAGTGATTATTGAAATGTTTGTGTGCATGTGTGTGTGTGTGTGTGTGTGCACATGTGCAAGGGTGCATTATATATACATGTGTAGATGTGTATATGAATTTGCATGTATTTATATACATACAAGGGCTTCCCAGGTGGTGCTAGTAGTAAACTGCCTGTCAGTGCAGGAGATGTAAGGCAGTGGGCTCCATCCTGGGGTGGGGAAGATCCCCTGGAGGATGGCCTGGAAATCCACTCCAGTATTCCTGCCTGGAGAATCCCATGGACAGAGGAGCCTGGCAGGCTATAGTCCATAGGGTCGCACAGAATTGGACATGACTGAAGAGACTTAGCACACACGCACTCATACACATACATAATATAGAAATGTTCATACATACATATTGCATACAGCATATTAGATGAATAAGAGTCTTTGCACTTTGATATCAATATAGCTAACTCTTGACTATACAGAATATAGATATTCTTGTATTTGGCCACTTTTTTCTCATTGTTTTTTTATTGTCAGCCATTATATTCCTTCCCCAAACAGTAACAAATACACAGACAGTAAGGAGAAAAATGGGAAGAAAAGGTGACTTTACTATAAATCTATTTTTCTACTTCTGACAAAAGTTTTTTTTGGGTAGAGATGCTGGTGTTTGGAGATAAAAGTGAGCTTTTATCTTGTCTCTAGCAGTCCCTGTCTTCTTTGGATCACAAAAAGAGTCTATCCAAAGTTTTCTGGATACCGTCCATATCACTGCTTCATCCATTAATCTAAAACTTTGGTTTTGGGGACTGGGAAGTACACTCTAGGATTATTCGATCATAGCTGTCAGTTTAGAGCCACATTTCTTCATTTAGAAGATTAAGGAAACCACAGCAAACCTATCTAGCCCTGATGGGTAATAAGTAAATAAAGTGGTAGTGATTATGTAAATTCATTGCTATCAGGCCCCAGAAAACACACAAGATTTATTTCTAAGGAATTATAATAATTTGAAAATTCTTATTAATAACATCATGAAGCTAGGTTACTTTTTTTTTCAGAGTTTTGAGCTTCCCTAAGAATATTTTGATCTTGGTCTTGTGATTTTATACACAATGACATGTAATCCTGTATATTTTCTGAATTTATTTACATGGTTTAATAAAAATACTTGTATTAAAAAGTTCCATTTATTAGTTAGTAACACCAGTTCAGTTCAGTTCAGTCACTCAGTCGTGTCTGACTCTTTGCGACCCCATGAACCACAGTACCCCAGGCCTCCCTGTCCATCACCAACTACCAGAGTCTACCCAAACCCATGTCCATTGAGTCGGTGATGCCATCCAGCCATCTCATCCTCTATCATCCCCTTCTCCTCCTGCTCCCAATCCTTCCCAGCATCAGAGTCTTTTCCAATAAGTCAACTCTTCGCATGACATGGTCAAAGTATTGGAGTATCAGTTTCAACATCAGTCCTTCCAATGAACACCCAGGACTGATCTCCTTTAGGATGGACTGGTTGGATCTCCGTGCAGTCCAAGGGACTCTCAAGAGTCTTCTCCAACACCACAGTTCAAAAGCCTTAATTCTTTGGCATGTAGCTTTCTTCACTGTACAATCCTCACATCCATACATGACTACTGGAAAAACCATAGCCTTGACTAGATGGACCTTTGTTGGTAAAGTAATGTCTCTGCTTTTAAATATGCTATCTAGGTTGGTCATAACCTTCCTTCCAAGCAGTAAGTGTCTTTTAATTTCGTGGTTGCAATCACCATCTGCAGTGATTTTGGAGCCCCCCAAAATAAAGTCTGACACTTTTTCCACTGTTTCCCCATCTATTTCCCATGAAGTGATGGGACCAGATGCCATAATATTCGTTTTCTGAATGTTGAGCTTTAAGCCAACTTTTTCACTCTCTTTTTTCACTTTATCAAGAGGTTTTTAGTTCCTCTTCACTTTCTGCCATAAAGGTGGTATCATCTGCATATCTAAGGTTATTGACATTTCTCCCAGCAATGTTGATTCCAGCTTGTGCTTCTTCCAGCCCAGCATTTCTCATGATGTACTCTGCATAGGAGTTAAATAAGCAGGGTGACAATATACAGCCTTGACGTACTCCCTTTCCTATTTGGAACCAGTCTGTTATCCCATGTCCAGTTCTAACAGTTGCTTCCTGACCTGCATACAGGTTTCTCAAGAGACAGGTCAAGTGGTTTGGTATTCCCATCTCTTTCAAAATTTTCCACAGTTTATTGTGATGCCTACAGTCAGTGTGTGATGCACATAGTCAATAAAGCATAAATAGATGTTTTTCTGGAACTCTCTAGTTTTTTTTTTGATGATCCAGTGGATGTTGGCAATTTGATCTCTGGTTCCTCTGCCTTTTCTAAAACCAGTTTGAACATCTGGAAGCTCACGGTTCACGTACTGCTGAAGCCTAGTTTGGAGAATTTTGAGCATCACTTTACTAGTGTGTGAGATGAGTGCAATTGTGTGGTAATTTGAGCATTCCTTGGCATTGCTTTTCTTTGGGAGTTGAATGAAAACTTACCTTTTCCAGTCCTGTGGCCACTGCTGAGTTTTCCAAATTTGCTGACATATTGAGTGCAGCACTTTCACAGCATCATCTTTCAGGATTTGAAATAGCTCAACTGGAATTCCATCACCTCCACCAGCTTTGTTTGTAGTGATGCTTCCTAAGGCCCACTTGACTTCACATTCCAGGATGTCTGGCTCTAGGTGAGTGAACATACCATCATGATTATTTGAGTCGTGAAGATATTTTTGGACAGTTCTTCTGTGTACTCTTGCCACCTCTTCTTAATACCTTCTACTTTTGTTAGGTCCATACCATTTCTGTCCTTTATCAAGCCCATCTTGGCATGAAATGTTCCCTTGCTATCTCTAATTTTCTTGAATAGATCTCTAGTCTTTCCTATTATGTTGTTTTCCTCCATTTCTTTGCATCAGTCGCTGAGGAAGTCTTCCTTATCTCTCCTTGCTATTCTTTTTCAACTCTTCATTCAAATGGGAATATCTTTCCTTTTCTTCTTTGCTTTTTGCTTCTCTTCTTTTCACAGCTATTTGTAAGGCCTCCTCAGACAGCCATTTTGCTTTTTTGCATTTCTTTTACATGGGGATGGTCTTAATCCCTGTGTCCTGTACAGTGACATGAACCTCCATCCATAGTTCATCGGCACTCTGTCTATCAAATCTAGTCCTTTAAATCTATTTCTCACTTCCACTGCATAATCATAAAGGATTTGACTTAGGTCATACCTGAATGGTCTAGGGGTTTTCCCTACTTTCTTCAATTTCAGTCTGAATTTGGCATTAAGGAGTTCATGATCTGAGCCACACTCAGCTCCCAGTCTTGTTTTTGCTGGCTGTATAGAGCTTCTCCATCTTTGGCTGCAAAGAATATAATCAATCTGATTTCAGTGTTGACCATCTGGTGATGTCCATGTGTAGAGTCTTCTCTTGTGTTGTTCAAAGAGGGTGTTTGCTATGACCAGTGTTTCCTTTTCTATTAGCCTTTGCCCTGCTTCATTCTGGACTCCAAGGCCAAATTTGCCTGTTACTCCAGGTGTTTCTTGACTTCCTACTTTTGCATTCCAGTCCTCTATAATGAAAAGGACATTTTTTTGGGGTGTTAGTTCTAAAAGGTCTTGTAGGTCTTCATAGAAGCATTCAACTTCATCTTCTTCAGCACTACTGGTTGGGGCATAGGCTAGGATTACTGTGATATTGAATGGTTTGCCTTGGAAACGAACATAGATCATCCTGTCATTTTTCAGATTGCATCCAAGTACTGCATTTCGGACTCTTTTGTTGACCATGATGGAAATCCCATTTCTTTTAAGAGATTCATGCCCACAGTAGTAGATATAATGGTCATCTGAGTTAAATTCATCCTTTCCAGTCCATCTTAGTTTGCTGATTCCTTGAATGTCAATGTTCACTCTTCCCATTTCCTGTTTGACTACTTTCAATTTGCTTTGATTCATGAACCTAACCTTCCAGGTTCCTATGCAATATTGCTCTTTACAGCATCGGACCTTGCTTCTATCACCAGTCACATCCACAATTCTGTATTGTTTTTGCTTTCACACCATCTCTTCATTGTTTCTGGTGTTATTTCTCCACTGGTTTCCATTAGTGTATTGGGCACCTACCGACCTAGAGAGTTCATCTTTCAGTGTCCTATCTTTTAGCCTTTTCATACTTTTCATGGCATTCTCAAGGCAAGAATACTGAAGTGGTTTGCCCTTCCCTTCTCCAGTGGACCACATCTGTCAGACCTCTCCACCATGAGCCATCTGTCTTGGGTGGCCCCACACAGCAAGGCTTAGTTTCACTGAGAATGAAAAGGCTGTGGTCCGTTTGACCAGATTGGCTAGTTGTCTGTGATTGTGGTTTCAGTGTGTCCGCCTTCTGATGCCCTCTTGCAACACCTACTGTCTTACTTGGGTTTCCCTTACCTTGGACATGGGGTATCTCTTCACAGTTGCTCCAGCAAAGCGCACCCACTGCTCCTTACCTTGGATGAGGCATATCTCTTCATGGCTGCCCCTCCTGACCTTGAACGTGGAGTAGCTCCTCTGGGCCCTCCTGAGCCTGTGCAGCTGCAGCTCTTTGGACCTGGGGTTCCTCTTCTCGGCAGCCTGCCCTGGCCTTGGAGGTCGGGTAGCTCCTCTAGGCCTCGCTTTTGCGCGGCCAGCAGCCACCATGCTTCTGATATCTGGGGAGCAGTATGAAGGAAAGGCTGTTATAGATGGAGCTGCCAGAAGAACTAGTCTATTCCCACAGCCACAGCTGGATCAGTCAGCCCAACAGCCATGTGTTTCAATCAGAAAGTCTACAGTCCCTCTCCCTGATGATTTTATTAACTGCTGCCCACTGACTTCACAGGGCCTAATAAGAACACTGCCAATAGAAGAACCCTAATCCTGAGGGCATCCAAGTGAATCACAGGTCTGCTCCATGATGCCTTCACTGAACAGTCTGTCCTCATTAGTTTTCCTCTTTTCTTATCTCGCATAAGACTCATAAGCTCCCATAATACTCAAATATCGAATGGCTAACTATTCAATATTTAATCGTACACAGGCTTGTATTTCTGGCTTGTTGCTTCTGGTCCTTACAGCTAATCATTCTCCACTGTTATGCATGTGCTCCATATGTTTCAGTCACAACAAACTCTCACAGTCCCTGAGCATCCCTACCTCTGTGCTTTTGAATAAGCTGCTTGAGATATCCTTCTTCCTTCATCCCACCCTGGCATGTTACTGCTGGCTCTTTAAGGCCGCACGTCACCTGAGCTGCGAAAGTTCCCCTGCCAAAGGACTCACTCTGTGCTCTGTGTACTCATGACATTTTCTATAAATCACACTGTCATATTTAACACTTGAAACTTTTTTCTACACATCAGAATCTGTGACTATCCCCCATCTCTTGCTAGGAAAGGCAGAACTGTTTTCTTCAACTGTGTATCTGCTTGGAAAATCTTTTTTCTCCTGGGACATTCAACTCCTCAGGAAAAACAAGAGTGAAACCAACTGCCTTGAGGGAAATAAGAGGCTGGTATTTCAGTAATTGTTGCTTTTGAGTGACAATCTTATTTTTAAATTAAAATTGTATGGAGGAAGTAGGGCTTTGGTTCATAAATTTTCATTTTAACTCACAATGCCACTTGGACATTCAAAATAGAAGGAACTTTTCTTTATTCTTGATTAAACTGAGTGTGTTCTTTTGTATAAGACTTTACACTCTCATTAGCAGGAAAAATTTACTAAATATCTAAATGAACTAAATTTTAGCCCAAGTCAATAATTAAATTTCCTTAAGGAGGAGTTTTCAGTCTCTTGGGCATAAACGTATTGAGTCACTGGAATAGCCTCCAGATCTCTGTTTCCTGTCATCTAAACACGTGGTGGGCTGCAGTCCTTAGGGTCGCACAGAGCAGGACATGACTGAAGCGACTTAGCAGGCACCCACACAAACTTGATAAAGAGACTCAATATGCTTCAGGAAGTGGAGGGTAGGGCTTAACTCTGACTTTATGCCAGTCCTTGGATCTTCAAGATGATATATCTTTAGCATCTCTGGTTGTCTCATACTTTACTGACAGAGCTAATAAGATCTGCTGTGAGTTTGACTCAGAGTCATCTCTCTGGGCTTCAGCAGTAGTTCGAGGGGCACGCACATCAACTCAGATTTAACGGGCACTTGTTCCCGGTCCATCCTCTACCTCATCCCTTGGCATGGATACCTACCTACTTTCTGCATCAGGAGATCACCATCCCACCAGTGTTCATCCTCTGAAGGCTGCGTGTGTGTGTTAGTCGCACAGCCATGTCTCACTCTTTGCAACCCCATGGAGTGTAGTCTGCCAGGCTCCTCTGTTCAGGCAAGAACACTGGAATGGGCAACTAGCTGCTTCTCCAGGAGATCTGCCCAACCCAGGAATCTAACCTGGATCTCCCTCAGTGCAGACAGATTCTTTACTGTCTGAGCTGCCAGAGAAGGCCCAAGCTACTGGCTGGCAAATCAGCATCCATATTTCACTGGAACTGAGGATGGTCTGGCAGGTTAAGCTGCCGCCCTTTCCCCTACTAAACTATGCTGCCCAATAGACTGATGGGACAGAAATAATCGTGAGATGATCTCCTTGCTGTAGTACAGTGCTTCTCTCACAGTAGCCATCCATGTCAGCTTTCTCTGTGAGCCAGATGTTTATCTGGCTTTTTCATTCTTCTCTCTGTTTCTTTCCTTTTGTTTCTTTAATACCTTAGTTCAAGGAAGTGTCTAATTTTCACTCTTTTTCCCGTTTATCTTTTCTAACTTTTATATAAGTTAGCCTGATGTGTCTGTCTATTAATATGTTTAAAGATGGAAACCAAAAATAGAATGTAGGCAGACATTTTTCAAGAAAGAAACTTATATTTAACATAACTGTCTTGCTGGGGGGGCAAAAAAAGATTTTTAAAGATAATTGGTTGAATATTAAAATTCCTAATTTTCTCTCTCCTCCCCATACCGCCCAGGGACATGGATACTGTGGGTCAATTAAGGTGAAAACCTTGTATTCAAGAAATCTAAGGGAAAAAAATCACACTAATATTTGTTGAAACTTTTTTTCTGTTAAAAAAAAAGTGAATTTTCTCTCTATTAAGAGGTACTCTCTGGACCAAATAGCAATACATTATTGAGTGTTCATCCAATAAATTTACTAAATACCTACTATGTATGTGAATTATGTAAGGCTTCATTTTGGGGAAATCCCTTCTATATTGGTTATTATAAATATAGGAATATTCTCTCCTTCTAACATTTTAATCTTTGGGTAGGATTTAAGCAAAAGAATGAGTAGCAAGTAAGCAATATTATTCTACAAACAGATTTTAGTCTTAAATGATGCTAGATAAATATTTGTAAAAATAAGTTGAAATACAAAAGGCAATGACCATGTTTTCAAGATTGAATAGCGACTTCATTCCACCAATCCATGAACTTATTCTTAGGTGCTCTGCAGTTTAAACTTCTGAATTTTAAACTAGATTTCCCAGCATCATTCTGTTTTGCCATCTCCTGGTGCCATATGCAATAAGATCACTCCTTATTTCTTGTTTCTTATCTCACATGAATGTTTATTCATTGAACCAAGAACATAACTTGACGAGATCTTGTGAGAGCATTTTGTGAAACTACAAGAGAGAACTAGTCTGTTATTAAACATTTCTTACTATTTTTTATATACTGAGAACTAGTCTTCAGAAGAAAACTCAAGCATAATAGCTTTCGTACCTAAGAAAACACATGTTTCTGTGTGATTTATAGATGTTGGCATATACCTACATTATAATCCAGTTCTACCTTTGATAAAGAAAGCCATTAGCTTTCCTCATCTCTGTTTAAAAGGAAGTCTATATGCAAAAAAGGCAACATTTGGAAATGTGTTAAGAACTGATTGTATCAAAAAGCATACAAGGTATTCTAAAAAATAAATGTCATTCATGCAGAATTTTCTCGTTTCTATTTGATTTGTACCACTTCCCAAATTGCATCTTCTTTTTCATTTTTAATTTCTTTTCTATCTGCTATCATCTAGCAGTTAGGAATATATATCATCTGGTTAAGAAGAAACATGTTATTATACAAATTCATAGATGATAAATAGGTTAATGGCCATAAGGGTTCACTCATAAAATAATAGCATCTTACCACCTTGATAAATCTCCTAGAGGTTTTACTAGGGCTAGAGCCAAGTAAAAGAAAGTCCACTAAAGAAGTTCATTACCAAATCAAGGAAATCTGGATATTATTCCAAGCAGATTTCTTTAAAGAATAAATGTTTTCCAACTTCTGCTCCTCATTTTGAAAAATTTACTCTCTGGCTCCTATCCTACCCTTTCTTTCTACTCAGCACTGCTAATCCCATTTCACCCCTAAGCAAGTTATTCTTTCAGATTTTTTTAACTGTGCTCTTTTATATATTTTCACCTTTGATTTAGTCACTAAATCGTGTCCTCCTCTTGCGACCGCCAGGCTCCTCTGTCTATGGGATTCTCAGGAAAGAATACTGGAGTCACTTGCCATTTCCCTCTCCAATTTTCACCTTTTGAGAGGAGCAAATTCTTAGAGTAAAAATGGAAGAAAACTTTGCCATTAAGTTAGGAAGTTATTGGATTGGGGCACAGGGTCAATGCCTCTGTGCTTTTGATATTACATCATGCATTTGATCATCTACTCTGACCTTATCAGCATAAGTCTGGATAATCATTAAAGTTTAACTAAGCATCCTTAGAACACTGTGCTCAGACTCTCTGCCCTAAAACTAGGGAATCTTTTAGAGAAGACCTACTCAGAATGTGCTCCATGGTCTACTGTCAGTCCCTAAACTCTTTGTGTCCAGACTGTGTGTATTAGCCAGGGTTCCCCATAGAAATAGAACCAATAGGCAATAGATGATAGATAATATAATATTTATTATAGGATTTGGTTCACATTATTATGGAGCCTAAGAAGTTTTGCAATCTTCCATCTGTTAAGTTAGAAATCTAGAAAATCTGGAAAGCTGATGACTTCATTTAGTCTGAGTCCCAAGTCATGAGAACAGAACTCATAAGTCCGAGTTCAAAACTCTGAGAATTTGGGGTCTACAATAAAGATTCCGTCTGAGTCCAAAGATGCTCAAACCAAGAACACCAATGGCCAAAAGAGAGAAATTTTCTCTTATTTCTGATGAGAAGCCAGTTACTTCTTTTTTCCTGTACATAAATCATTTTTCTTTTTCTGCTTTTAAGACTTTTCTCAGTGTCTTATCTTTCAGCAGTTTGACTATAAAATGTTTAAATGTAAATGTTTTTGTGTTTATCTGACCACTGTTTATAAAGCTTTTTTGATCAATGATTTAAGTTTCCCATAAATTTGAGAAGTCTTTGATCATTATGTTTTCAGCTACTTTTTGTACCACTTACTCTTTTCTCCTCTGCAATTCCCACTACATTGGTATTGCTGTGTTTGATGTTCTCCCACAGGTCTCTGAGGCTCTGTTCATTTTTCTTCAATACTTGTTCTGCACATTAAATAATATTTATCCATCTATCATTAAGTTCAAAGAGTCTTTCTTCCACCATTTGAATATTTTATTATGCCCATCTAGTGAAATTTTCATTTCAGTTATTATAATTTTTCAATTCTAGTGTTTTCATTTCATTTTTTAAATATGTATTTCTACTTTCCCACAGGTACCCCCTATCAAGTAATTTTTAGTTTCCATTAACTAATTTTTCCCAAGTATGGTTTACACATTCCTTTTACTTGTATGTCATGATCTGTTATAAGTTTATGTCTTAGATAATACATTAGGGACACTTAGCTCTGACTTCCCCCTTAAAGTGTGTGTGCTTTTGTTGTTATTCATTTACTTTATAACTTGCCTGTATTTGAACTCCCATGGTGTCTAGCCACTGATGTCTATTCAATTTTTTTTGTTCTTATTTTTGTTTACTTGGGTTTCTTTTTTTTTAATATTTATTCGGCTGTGCCAGATCTTAATTGTGGCTGTCAGGATCTTAGGTCTTTGATGTAACATGTGGAATCTTTTTTAATTGTGTCAGATGAACTCTTAGTAGCAGCATGAGGGATCTAGTTCCCTAACCAAAGATCAAACCTGGGCCCCCCTGCATTGGGAGTGCAGAGTGTTAGCCACTGCACCAACAGTGAAGTCCACTTATTTTTCTTTTTTAACCCAGCCACCTGAGAACTGTTTTTGTTGTTTAGTTACTAAGTTGTGCCTGACTCTTTGGCAATCTCATGGACTGTAACCTGCCACGCTCCTCTGGCCATGGGATTCTCCAGGCAAGAATACTGGAGTGGGTTGCTGTTTCCTCCTCCAGGGGATCTTCCTGACCCAGGGATAGAACCCATGTCTCCTGTGTTTCTTTGCACTGGCAGGCGGATTCTTTACAACTGAGCCACCTGGGAAACGTCTATATAGCTTAGTGTCCTGTCAGTGTTTGGGTAGAGGTTGAGCTTGAACAGACTGATTCCATAAGGCTTTCACTTTTTACTGAAAGGCTGCCTCTGTGAAATGCATTCAAATTTCAGCCAGTTCTCAAATCTGCCTAGATTTTTACTCTCTGCTGGTTCATCTAAATCTTCCATGCCCTTGTGCTTATTTTTCCAATCAGTCTGGAGGTCTGTGGAGTTCAGCAGGCCCTATTATAGGTCTCTTATTTCTAAATTTGTTCCATTCAGTTGAGGATTTATTGACATCTCAAACTTGAGCTAACAGAAGTACAGTTTTCTCTATTAATTTCCTCCTCTAACTGTCACTTTAGTAATAATGTAAACATATTCTAGCCTCCATGCCAAATCAAGTCAGCTCTTCCTGCAGCATGGTCACAGATTTTCTGGGCTCTCTGAACCCTGGAAAAACTGTCACTTCACCTGGAGGGTACAAGGCAGATATGAGCAGTCATAGAGAAGAAGGTGGCAGTTCCACTGTCCTTACTAGGGTTCTGGTAGTGTTTTATGAATAAGTGCTTCTCATTTTTTTTTTTGTTTGTTTGTTTGCTTTTGGTTTACCTCCAGAGCCCTGAAGTGGTCATTTTACTATTATTATTATTATTCCCAGTTTTGTACTTGCTGAGGAGAATGCATTTTTTATCTTTTCATGCCACCATACCAGAATCTTCACCTTTGGATACAGAATATAGATTTCAATACTTTTTGTGAGTGTATTAATTTGATAGTAGGAGTAGGTTTTTTAATATCCTCATCAGATTCTACAAGGGGTACACAGATATAAATATTCAAAATTACATGGCTTTTACGTGTATAATGGGGCTTCCCTTGTGGCTCAGATGGTAAAGAATCTGTCTTCAGTGTAGGAGACCTGGGTTTGATCTCTGGGTCAGGAAGACTCCCTGGAGTAGGAAATGGCAACCCACTCCAGTGTTTTTGCCTGGAGAATTCCATGGATAGAAGAGCCTGTTGAGCTACAGTCCATGGGATCACAAAAAATTGGACATGACTGAGTGACTAACACTTTCATTTTCCCTGCATGTAAAATGTAACCCTGAAAAAGCTGAAACTGTTAGTCACTCAGTCATGTCTGATTCTTTGTGACCCCATGAACAGTAGCCTGTTAGGCTCCTTTGTCCATGGAATTCTCCAGGCAAGAATGCTGGAGTGGGTAGCCATTCCTTTCTCCAAAGGAGCTTCCAGACCCGAGACTAAACCTTGTAACACTACAAGGACTCAATAAATAACTGCTGATGAGAGTGGAAGTGAAAGAATCTGGTTAATCTGCAAGTGGGTTTGCAAACTTCTAAGAGAATGAATAGTAAAGCATTAGAGGAATGGGGAATGCACAAGGAACCCCAAAGTTTTTGGTTCCTATCATCTGGTGAACTTTACTCTCTGCCAATGCAGAACATCTATATCCCAAATTTTCCTAACCCCAGGGAACAGGGCCAAGGTCTCCACAGCTTATGAAAACACTCCCCAAATACACATGACACGCAATGACTCTTCTCTATTGGATTATTTTCCAGCCAAACTAAAAAGTCCAAATGATGAAATCCAAGTAGAGGAGGCACAAAATAAGTATGATGAGAACACACTCTACTGCTGAAGATGGGTTAAAAAAATAGAAAAAAAAGTATTAGTTTGAAGGCTGAAGGGGAAGTGGTTAAGAAGATAGATTCAAGCCTCTAGAAACCCATGTTTGTTTAAATCCACCACTTAGAAGCTGTGTAACATTGAGCACTTGAGTTATTTAGTTAACTTTTTTGAACCTCATTTTCTTTTTGTAGAAACATTAAGACAGTAGTATCTATTTTATAGAGTCTTTGTGAAGATTAAATGAGTGGATCTATATAAGGTGCTAACCATGTTAAGATTTCAGTGTGCAGTAGCTACCTCATCAGGTCTTTTTCTAGTTGTCTGTACATCTTTAATTGTCAGCTTGAAAAATGGGAGAGGAAGTTCTGTGGCATTTAGGAAAAACTATGGTATCAGCAGACACACTTGAAGCACAGAAAATCTTCAGACAGTACACAGAATGCTTGGGTTCTTTATGGATATTTTTCTCTAGAAATTCACTTGCTGAAAATGCCCATCACCTTTGACATCTATTCAAATCCTCCAAGAAAATGAGAATAGCATTCTGTGACCTGTGTCTATAGTGCAATCTGGAGACCTTCTTGTCAAAGTACCTCACTAGGATATGAAGATATAAAGAATTTATTTAATCAGCTATCTTTTTGCAGTTGGTAGTGACAGAGGGTATAGAATGAGGGAAAGATGAGACTCACAACTAATGCAATCCTTCTTCCAGCCAATAATTACAGAATCTTTCTTACAAACACACATGCCTATGTTTGATGAAAATATGCATTGTTGTTTCCTATATTTTAGAATTGCTATTCTGCCCAAATAGATAATATAAACAAAGCTTTAAGATTTTGTGGAAAAATAAATAAAAGTAAAAATCAAAACCAATTCCTTTTATCTGTATATGCGCTTATTTGAGGTATTTTTTTTTGTGGGGTGGGGATTGTGATAGAATTTTTACTATTCATTTCCACAATATGAATAATTTAATTTGAGTGCTTTGTAGTGATCTTCACTGCCTCTAAAAGAGAGTTCTAAACAGACATACATACATATATAAGAGAGAGAGAGAGATTTAGTTTTCTCTCTTTTCTCCTTAACTAATATTTCTATACTCTCATGCTTTAGTATTGTGGATGAATACTAAAGTTATTATCTTTTAAGTGAAAAAGGATATTTGCATATTTAATATTTGCTTTCATTTTTTATATAGTTTAGAATCACAAATTTTATTAACATTGATTTCTCTTTTCTCTTGCCTTAAGCTAATTGTTTGAAATTAATCTTCTCTTTTCTCATGGTATGACTTGAAAGCTCTTCTAAGGCAAATTTAAAGTCTTAGTTGACTTAAAACTTATTTTTTTTTCCCTTTTATTGTTTTTGCCATACAATTCCATGATATCACCATGGGTTTACATATGCTCCCCCTCCAGAACCCCCCTCCCTCCTCCCTCCCTCCTCCCTCTCCCTGGGAAATCTCGATGCACCAGCCCCGAGCATCAATCCTGGGCTGGCAATTGATTACACATATGATAATTAACATGTTTCAATGCCATTTTCCCATATCATCCCACCCTTACCCTCATCCACAGAGTCCACGAGTCTATTCTATGCATCTGCATTCCTTTTGCTGTCTCGCATGTTGGGTTCTCGTTACCATCTTTCTAAATTCCATATATATGTGTTAATATACTGTATTGTTGTTTTTGCTTCTGGCTTACTTCACTCTGGATCATGGGCTCCAGTTTCGTCCATCTGAGTAGAACTGCTTCAAATGAATTTTTTTTTAATGCTGAGTAATCTTCCACTGTGTATATGTACCACAGTTTTCTTATCCATTCGTCAGTTGATGGGCATCTAGTTTGCTTCCATGTCCTAGCTATTAAAAACAATGTGGCGATGAACATTGGGGTACACGTGGCTCTTTCAATTCTGGTTTCCTCGGTGTATATGCCCAGCAGTGGGATTGCTGGGTCATATGGCAGGACTATTTGCAGCTTTTTAAGGAACCTCCGCACTGTTCTCCATACTGGCTGTACTAGTTTGCATTCCCACCAGCAGTGTGAGAGAGTTCCCTTTTCTCCACATCCTCTCCAGCATTTATTGCTTGTAGCTTTTTGGATTACAGCCATTCTGACTGGTGTAAAGCGATACCTCATTGTGGTTTTGATTTGCATTTCTCTGATAATGAGTGATGTTGAGCATCTTTTCATGTGTTTGTTAGCCATTTTTATGTTTTCTTTGAAGAAATGTATGTTAAGTTCTTTGGCCCACTTTTTGAATGGGTTGTTTATTTTTCTAGAATAGAGCTGCAGGAGTTGCTTGTATATTTTTGAGATTAATTGTTTGTCTGTTGCTTCATTGGCTATTATTTTCTCCCATTCTGAAGGCTGTCTTTTCACCTTGCTTATAGTTTCCTTTGTTGTGCAAAAGCTTTTAATTTTAATTAGGTCCCATTTGTTTATTCGTGTCTTTATTTCCAATATTCTGGAAGGTGGGTCATGGAGTATGCCGCTTTGGTTTATGTCAGAGAGGGTTTTGCCTATGTTATCCTCTAGGAGTTTTATAGTTTCTGGTCTTAT
>ML660200.1:5236506-5287010 GCA_007570785.1 Antilocapra americana | reverse complement strand
ATAAGACCAGAAACTATAAAACTCCTAGAGGATAACATAGGCAAAACACTCTCTGCCATAACCCAAAGCGGGATACTCCATGACCCACCTCCCAGAATATTGGAAATAAAAACACGAATAAACAAATGGGACCTAATTAAAATTAAAAGCTTTTGCACAACAAAGGAAACTATAAGCAAGGTGAAAAGACAGCCTTCAGAATGGGAGAAAATAATAGCCAATGAAGCAACAGACAAACAATTAATCTCAAAAATTTACAAACAACTCCTGCAGCTCCATTCTAGAAAAATAAACAACCCAATTAAAAAGTGGGCCAAAGAACTTAACAGACATTTCTCCAAGGAAGATATAAAAATGGCTAACAAACACATGAAAAGATGCTCAACATCACTCATTATCAGAGAAATGCAAATCAAAACCACAATGAGGTACCACTTTACACCAGTCAGAATGGCTGCCATCCAAAAGTCTACAAGCAATAAATGCTGGAGAGGATGTGGAGAAAAGGGAACCCTCTTACACTGCTGGTGGGAATGCAAACTAGTACAGCCACTATGGAAAACAGTGTGGAGGTTCCTTAAAAAGCTGCAAATAGACCTGCCATATGACCCGGCAATCCCACTGCTGGGCATATACACCGAGGAAACCAGAATTGAAAGAGCCACGTGCACCCCAATGTTCATCGCTGCATTGTTTACAATAGCCAGGACATGGAAGCAACCTAGATGCCCATCAACTGACGAATGGATAAGAAAGCTGTGGTATATATACACAATGGAATATTACTCAGCATTAAAAAAAAATTCATTTGAAGCAATTCTACTCAGATGGACGAAACTGGAGCCCATTATCCAGAGTGAAGTAAGCCAGAAGCAAAAACAACAATACAGTATATTAACACATATATATGGAATTTAGAAAGACAGTAATGAGAACCCAACATGGGAGACAACAAAAGGAACGCAGATGTATAGAATAGACTTGTGGACTTTGTGGATGAGGGTAAGGGTGGGATGAGATGGGAGAAGGGCATTGAAGCATGTTAATTGTCATGTGTCTAATCAATCGCCAGCCCAGGATTGATGCTCGGGACTGGTGCAGCGAGATTTCCCGGGGGGGAGGGAGGAGGGAGGGGGGACCCGGAGGGGAAGCATATGTAAACCCATGGTGATATCATAACAATGTATGGCTAAAACAATAATAAAAAAAATAAATAAATAAATAAATAAATAATAATTTATGAGGGGAATGGAATCAGCATTCTATGAGAAAAATGCAATACAAAGCATTGTTTAGAGGTATTTTACTCTACTCCTTACTATAAATTACTGAATAAGCATTATTATTTGAAATTGTAAACTTGAGGCTCAAGGAGTTTGAGTTAGTTGCTCTAAATCATGTAGTTAGGAAAATACACAGGTGAGATTTGAAACTGGAGCTGTCTGACACAGAAGTTTTGCTTATTTAACTGAACTACATCATAATGTCAAAAAATGAAATGAGAATGAAAAGATAAATAAATTTAAAGTAAAGTAAACCATGCCAGAAAGAATATAATCTCCACTGTAAAGTTCTTGGGAAAAGAAATTGGTTAAGAATGAAACTGGGAACTCTCAACCTGTATTCAGAAATAAAGAATAGAGGAAGATATTAATATTTGGGGCTTCCTTGGTGGCTCAGTGTTAAAGAACCCACCTACAATGCCAGAAACACAGAAGACATGGGTTTGAATCTTGGGTCAGGAAGATCCCCTGGAGGAGGAAATGGCAACCTACTCAAGTATTCTTGCCTGGGAAATCCCAGGGACAGAGGAGCCTGGCTGCCTACAGCCCATAAGGTTGCAAAGAGCTGGACACAACTGAGCACACATCCACACATATATTAATATTTTGGATGAGAAATTCCCCAGGCCAAGAGGTTTATGCTGATGGGACACATGTTCCCCATCTTCAAATGTTGACAGGTTGACTCTCAGCTATAATGCTATGTCCCATGGTGCAGGAGACAAGGTGATTCTGGATGATACCAAGATGTAGCCTTAATAACACGCATCATCCAGTTGAAGAAGACATGCACTTATACAGTTTTTAATAAAATATACATAAGAGAATGGAATGAGTTTAGGAATACAACTTTGTGAATATTCACAGAGCAAATCTTCCAGTATGATCATCACCTAAGTCAAGAGTAAGAACATCACCACCACCTGGAAATCTCCATTTGGTCTCTTCCTTCTTTTAAACTATTAACCTTGCTTCTGTAACCACAGGTTAACATTTCTGTTTTTTTGCATTTCATTGACATTGAATCATACAGTATGCTTTGTGTCTGGCTTCTTTCACAACTATTATGTTTGTGAGATTTATTCTTCTTTTGTGTGGCAATTAATTTTGTCTGCTGTATAGCGTTATATTGTATGAAATTAAAAAATAATATATGCATCCATTCTCATGTTGATGGCAATTTTTCATAGTACTTGCTATTATGAATAATGCCATTATTAAAATTTTATTACATTCATTTTGATGCATGTACATGTACATGTTTTTTGGGTAAGAGTAGAAGTGAAATTATGGGGAAAAGCATGTATGTGTTCAACTTTAATAGATAATAACAAGCAGCTTTTTTCAAGTATTTGTAACATCTGAGCTGCCATAATAGAACAGGAGAGAACCAGTTAGCCCACATTTATGGAAAACTTTGCTATTTTAATTTTTAGTTTGAAAGTTTTGGTGTGTATCCCCATTTAGGTTTTCATCCAAATATCCCTGCATCTTTGTTTATGTTTATTAGCTGCTTGGATAATACTATTTTGAAAGTATATTTTCATCTCACTTGAAAATTATTTCAGTTATTTTATTCTCTCTTATTTACAGATCTGTATAAGTTTTTTAGACATTCTAGATCACTTTGATAGTTATATTATTTGAAAGTGTTTTCTCCAGGTCTGTGGCTATATGTTTACTTTCTTTCTCTGGTCTATTAACAAAAAAAAAATAAAAGAAGAAATTAATAGCCAAATTTATCAATAATTTACTTCATGATTAGTGCATAGCATGTCCTATTTAGGACAGCATTCCCTTTCCCCAAATCATGGTGATACTTTTCTGAATTAACTTCTGGAAGCTGTATTGCTCTCATTAGAGTTTAGATCAATAATACTTCTAGAATGTTTTTTGTATATTGAATGAGATTCATGTCTACTATGGATAGTCAATTGGCCCAGCACCATTTATTCAAAATATATCCTTCCTTCCACTGCTTCTCAATGACACCTGTGGCATAAATTCAAGCATTTCATTAAACTGAACTCATTTCCACAGATTTATTTTATTATTCTAGTGCTAATATGGGCTCCCCTGGTGGCTCACACAGTAAAGAATCTGCCTGCAATGCAGAAGACCTGGGCTCAATCCCTGGGTTGGGAAGATCGCCTGGCAGAGGTCTTGGCAACACACTCCAGTATTCTTGCCTGCAGACTCCCCATGGACAGAGGAGCCTGGCGGGCTACAGTCCATGGGGTTGCAAGGAACCAGACACGACTGAGTGACTAAGCACAGAGCACTGCTGATACTACACTTTTAAATACCATATTTGTATAATATACAGAGAAATAAGTCTTCCCATATTTAATTATCAGGTTTGATTTTTTTCCACTCTTCTGTCTTGTGCATTTCATTTTAAATTTTAATATTTTTAATTTTTTTGGATAATCAATTTGGAAATAATTGACATTCTTACATTACTGATTCTCCTAACCCATAACATAAAATGTAGATGTGAATTTTTAATGTAGATGTATTTTTTTCAATTTCTTTCAACTATGTTTTATAGTTTACTCTATTGAAGTCTTGTACCTATTTTATCTTGTGTATTTGAGTTTTAATACTATTGTAAATAGTAGTATTCAGATAGAATTCTCAGAGTGTTGTTGATGGTATTTATATACTTGATTTCTAAACATTAATATTATATCTAGTAAATTTGATAAATTCTCTCATTAGTGTTAATAGTTTATGTGTAGCTCCTTTCAGAATTTTCCATGTATGATATAATTGTCTGCAAATAATAGCAGTTTATTTATTCTTTGCCAATGCAATATGCTTTCCTTTTCTTTTTCTATCTTTTTCTAACTGGCTGGGAGATTCAGTGAAATATTGAGTAAAAGTTGTCATAGGTAGCATACTTTTCTCATTTTTCTAACTGAATACCTGACCATTATGGATCTTTATTTATTTATTTATTTATTTATTTATTTATTTATTTATTGTTAGAGTCTAAGGAAAAGAGAGTCCCTTATGAATAGTTGTCCAAGAATTCTTTTTTTTCCTTTAAATTTTAAATAGATGTTGAGTTCTTGCAGATGTTTTGCCTAATCTTTTGAGATGATCATTTGATGTTTTATTCAATTATTGTGATGGGCTACATTGATTATATTTTTCAATGTTATCTTTCAGACCTGAAATAAACTCAACTTCACTGTGATTATTTACTTTTTTTCTATATCATTGGGTTCTATTGGCTAAAGTTTGAGGTAAAAATTTTCACATTAATGGTAACAGTGACATTGTTTTCTCTTCCTATAATGCCTTTCATAATCATGACCTAATAAATAAATTAGTGGATTTTTTGTATGCAAAAGGAGACTTTGTGTAATTTTCATGTCCTCCTGTGATATTAGGAAGAAGTCACAGTGGCAGTCATCTGTGCCAGGTATTCTGTTTGCCTTATTTTATGGTTTGTTTTAAATGGGAAGATTTTTAAATTATGGATTCCACTTATTCACTAGATAGTAAATAATTAAGATTTCTATTTCTTCTGTGTCAAATTTGATAAGTTGGGCTTTTTTCTAAGATATTATACATTATATCTGCATTTCCAAATTTTATTGACATAACAGTTATTGATAATATAATGTTAACTATTTAATGTTTAGTGGATCTGTTTCAACACACCACTTTTTATTCCTGGTGTTTGCTGTTGGTACTTTCACTCATACTCTTTTACTCTCTTTCCAATGTCTGATGTTACCAAGGTTTTATCAACTTCTTTTTTAAAAAATCAGTTTTGGGATTTGCAGATTGACTCTATTACAGATTTCTTCATTGACATTCTTATCAATATTATTTGTTTTCTTTTACTTTTCAAATTTTCTCCTTTTTTTTCAATATCTTTGGAGAGATAGTTACATTACAATTGTTCAGCAACTTTGCTTTTCTAACATGTATCTAAGTATAGGAATTTCCCTATTAGCTTTGGTTTTTGTTATAGCTGGCAAATTTTTATATGTCACAGCTTCATAATTTTTCATTTCAAAATACATTTCCTTATTTTTTTACAGTTCTCATGATTCATGGGTTATTTTTTAATGTATTTCTTAAATTCAAAAACATGGGAATTTTCTGGTTATTTTTTGGTTGTAGATTTCTACTTTAATTTTAATGGGATAGATTAAAATTCAAAACTCTAAATTCTTTCAATTATTCAATTTTGTTGTGGCTTACTTAATGGATTAACTAATAGTCAATTTTGTAATCCATATTGTAAAGATTCTGTATGTACTTCAAATATCTGAAATATTTTTCCAGTTATTGGTTGTATTATTTAACATATTTTGATTAATTCAAGTTTCATTTATTGTGTTATTTATATCTTCTTTACCCTTAAGAATTTCTTTTTGTCAACTAGTTCTATGAGTTTCTCTGAAGTATATGAAAGTGTCCCACTGTGGTGAAGGATTTGTCCATTTTCCCTTTTATTTTTGATCTCTTCTGTTTTGTATAATTTATAATTTTATTTTTGGATACATGTCAACTCATTATTGTTATTTTTTTCTTTAGGGTTTACACACATCATTTTAAAATACCCGTCTTTAACTCTGTTAAAGCTATATGAGCTTCTTAACTCACAGAAAGGGTCTTTCATAGAGGCTCATATGATAAAGAATCTGCCTGCTATGCAGGAGGCCTGGGTTCTATCCCCAGGTTGAGAAGATCCCTTGGAGAAGAGAATGGCTATGCACTCCAGTACTCTTGAATGAAGAATCCCAGTGAACAAGGAGCTTGATGGGCTTCAGTCCATGGGGTGACAAAAAGTCAGACAAAAGAAAGCATGCCAGGTAGTCTGCGCCTGCCTCTATCCTTCTCAGAACTCCATAATGACACTAATAATTCCCTAGTCACCTTGAATCCTTCATCCCACCAGAGCTTATTCACCCTGAGCTTCTCTGACTATACTGCAGGATTATATGGCTGGAGGGAGGTGTTACTAAAGAGTGAAGCAGGCACATGCATAACAGTACAACAAAGCCCTCAAGCACTGGTCAGGACTTCTCTTGCTGCAAGAATTTTAAGTAGCAGCAAATGCTACTATGTTAAGTAGTATTTATCCATTAAGTCCATAAGTACCGTTGTTATTGTTTTGAATCCTTAGTCATATATCACTCTATCGTCTTTCTAATTACATTGAACATCCAGGATGATGTGAACTTGAGGTGATTAGATAATATCTCAAAGTTCCTGAAAAATTTGTGGTTCAGCTGATTGCCCAGACTCTACTCTTCTTATGGACATTTTCAGGATCTGATGATAGTTACTATGCTACTCTTGTTATTTGAGTTGACCCTATGAATATTTTGCATTTTTAAAAGCTGTCAGGGTCCCCTTCCCTTTTGAAGTACAGGTATCAAATGGTCTACCTAGCTTATGTTAAAGCATCCCTCAAGTATTCTTTAAGGCAACAGTAAACACTCTCTTCATCTGAATTTTTCCACTTATTTTGGCTGGCAAGGTCTCTTTTATGAGAGATTGTGTCACAGTTACTTGTAACAGGATCTCAGCTTGAGGTTAAAGCTTTTCCACATTAGGATTCAGTTTTTTATTATTATTGTTATTATTTTTTAATTAATTTATTTTTTATTGAAGGATAATTGCTTTACAGAATTTTGCTGTTTTCTGTCAAACCTCAACATGAATCAGTCATAGGCATACATATATCCCCTCCATTTTGAACCTCCCTCCCATCTCCCTCTGCATCCCACACCTCTAGTTTAATACAGAGCCCTGTTTGAGTTTCCTGAACCATACAGAGAATTCCCATTGACTATCTATTTTGCATATAGTAATGTAAGTTTCCATGTTACTCTATCCATACATCTCACCCTCTCCTCCCCTCTCTTCGTGTCCATAAGTCTATTCTCTATGTCAGTTTCTCCATTGTTGCCCTGTAAATAAATTCTTCAGTACCATTTTTCTAGTTTCCGTGTATATGTGTTAGAATACAACATTTATCTTTCTCTTTCTGTCTCTGTATGTGTTTAGGATACTTCTAAGCTAAGTCTTTCAGGGCTCTAGTTATATAACAGAAGATAAAATTCTTGAGAGAAACCTTTTCTATGAGGGAAGAAGAGATCAAGTTTACAAACATGGTCGAAGTCCCATGCACCCACAGCAGAGTGAAGCAATAAGCAGCGCTGGTCCTTTCAATCATCTACTGGCCCAAATCTAAGACGCATGCCTGAGATCAAATATTTATCTAAGAACAATGAAATATAAAAAGAACTGTCTCAGAAAGAACTTGTGCCAAAACCTTCCACAGAGATGCCTAACTTGCCAAGCCACATTGGGAGAATGTGTGCTTGCTGCACCTTTGACACAGAGAATACAGAGCTTTGCTCTAGAAATGGGTGAGCATCAGAAGTAGCTGGTGTGGTACTCGGAAAGCAAGAGGCCATAGTGGTACTTTTGCAAGTACTAATTCATAACTATTGCATTAGTTATAATAATAACTAATAACTATAATAATAATAATCCATAACTATTGTGGTAGATGCCACCACATAAGCCAGAGCAAAAGAAGGGAAATACTGTTTATGCCATGGAATCTCCAAGGTAACTGGCCCATGGAGCACATAGGAGACATCCCTTGGAGAATTTTCAGAACTTTCTGGGAGAATTTAAAGAGAATGAAGTTTCTTCAGAGGTGAGAGTTTATTCCATCATAAATTTTCATTATATAATATTGTTGTTATTCAGTGGCCAAATCGTGTTCAACCCTTTGCAGCCCCATGGACTGCATATACGATGTTTTAGTATATACACTATATTTAAACATGTCATATATTTACTGTTAATACACACACACACATTTATGTGCTTCCCAAGTGGGGCTAGGGGTAAAGAATCTGCCAACGGATGCAATGTAGAAGACGCAAGTGACACGAGTTCAGTCCCTGAGTCAGCAAGATCACCTGGAGAAGGAAATGGCAACCTGCTCCAGTATTCTTGCCTGGAAAATTCCATGGACAGAGGAGCCTGGTGGGCTACAGTTCATGGGGTCCCAAAGAATCAGACAAGACTGAGCATGCATGTATGTACACACATATACACATAGACCAAATGGATAGATTTGTGTATATATAGAATATTTTTTATATATACGCACTATAGATAACCTCTTCCCCAACACACACATATACTTGCATACACACTAACTTGGAGCCACTTGGGGTGTAGTTATGTGTGTTTTAAACATTGGGATATCCAAGATAAGAGGCTAGCAGCTTCAAACAATTAAGATAAATGCCTTCTCCAGAAAGTTTATGAACTTCCACTTTCATATTAGTATGTTAATGATGCAAAAAAATTGAATTTTTCTTAAACATAAGTCAAACTGATTTTATGTGTATGTTGCCAATATTTAGATAAGAAATTTAAAAAAATCAGCTCCGTGTTTGCTTTATATCTGGCTTCTGTAAAACACAGTTTTTAAAACTGGATAAAAGCATAATAAAATAAACTGATTTATTTATGTCTTGTGTCACAATACCTTAGTATCTGAGAACATTGGGATAATAAATATCACCCATCTACTAATAGAGTCTATTTAGAAGTGTAATTACTATATTGATCAAATACTACCTGGCTTATTAGAGGTTGTAAGGGAGACCTTGGATGTTTAATTTTGACTTTTCTATTTCAAATACTTTAACATTCAAAATGGAAGTTTCATGTAGAAAGAAATAAAAGGAAATAAAGAAAATAATCAGAAGAAAGGTTTTTTTTACTGTAATATATACTTCTTTGCATATTTAAAACTACACAAGCTTATAAGGCAATTCTATTAGAGACTACATGTTAATAGAAAAAAATGTTTAGTTAATCATTCACTGTGACTGGATTTCACATCTCTAATTCTTTATCTCAAAACGAATGTTTTCTTTAATTTCTTCAAGAACAAAAAGAATATTATCATATAATATAGAATGAAAGGCATGATGTACTGCTACAAACTTTGAAAAGGAGTCAAACTCACTTAACAGAAAGAAAACACAGCAGCAGTAGAATCATCACAAACACTAATCAATATTAATTTTAATTTTCAAGATACTGTAGGTCAAATCATTTGCCCAAATATGTAACGACCACAGACAATAAAATTTACACAAAAATCCTTGCTGCTCCATCATCAATCACTTTCCCAGACATACTCCCCAGAATGTTAATAGGGGGAAATTTTCAAAGAAAACTGGAAAAGAGCAGAGTGATAGACTTCAGCTTGTACTTTGCTGACTTGAGGGGGCTTCCCAGGTGGCTCAGTGGTAAAGAATTCATGTGCCAACAGGAGACATGGGTCCAATACCAGGGTCAGGAAGAGTCCCTGGAGAAGGAAATAGCAACTCAGGCCAGTATTCTTACCTGGGAAATCCCACAGACAAAGGAATCTGGCAGGTTACAGTCCATGGGGTTACAAAGAGTCAGGCATGGCTCAGCAACTAATCAGTAGTAGTTGCTGACTTGAAGTTATAGATGTGATTGTAAATTATAGAAAGTCCATCAGATTGTGCTAGAAATGGATGCTGTGTATGTAGTGAGAACTCTGGGCATGGACCTCATAGCTCTGTGGGGAAGGCTAAGGGGTCTTACACTTATGATGGCCAGAAATCAAATGTGTTGAATCGCAATCACTTTAACATACTGTGGAGGTAAGAGCTGATTACACTCAAACACTAATGTCCTCAGTATAGTTTTGGCATATCATTACATTCTCAAAAACAGGCTACAAAATATTAAGACAGATAAATGAACACAATTAAGTCTTTTCATATAATTCTCCAACTCTTTCCCATCTGTTAATCATGTCTATCTAGGATTAAAGACTTGGAAAACAAGAAACACATGACCTAAATTTTTGAAATTTTCAATTATATTTGACAAAATATGGGGAGTATAGCAAATTGTTCCCTTTTTCTCTTATAATTTTTCACAATTTGATTATAATTTTAGTATTGTTCATTGCAGATAATAAAGAAATCATGGGGGAGAAAATGAGAAAAAGATTACTTACAGTCTCATTACCCACAGAAAGTCTCTGTTAATATCTTGGTATATTTTTTGAAGTTCCACACCCACCTATCCATCACTTCTAGAAAAACTTGTTCAATTTTTTGTTTGCTGTGGTTTTGTATAATTGGAATCATACTAATTTTTCATATATTATTAAATATTCTTTGATATCACAATTACATAATTGCATAATAATCTGTTTGTGGCAGAAACAGTTAACTCTTTATTAAACATGTACACTTCTTTTTTATTGTGTAGAGTCCCAAATGGAAACAACCCTTCTTACCTTCTTACATCTAAATTGTGTCATATGACTGAGTTTTGCCTGGTGAAGTATGTATATAAACAATGTATGCTGTTTCTAGTTCTAACACATAGAGCCTCATCTATATCTTCCCCTGTATGCTAGTTTGAAGTAAATGCCCAGAGACGTCTAGGAAACCATATGGTACGAGTGGCAGAACTTCCATCATCTTGAGTCCCTGAATGACAGCATGGAGTGAATTCTCAGCTCTTCCTTCACCTGATGTATATATTTGTGTGCACGTTAAGTTGCTTCAGTCATGTCCAACTCTTTGCAACCCTACAGACGCCTGCCAGGCTCCTCTGTCCTGGATTCTCTTGGCAAGAATACTGGAGTGGGTTGCCATGCCCTCTTCCAAGGGATCTTCCCGACCCAGGGATAAAACCCATGTCTCTTAGGTCTCCTGAATTGACAGGTGGGTTCTTTACCACTAGCACCCCTGGGAAGCCCAACATACATACATTATGTCAGGAAAAAATGCCTTCTAGTCTGTTAATCCATTCTGGGACTTGGAGTTTATTGTTAGAGCAGAAACACAAATTTAGTAAATATACTTTCATCTCTAAATGGGAAATACATTAATTCTTCTATTATTATTAACTGTTTAGTGATTCTTCCATTTTTATTACATGTAGTTATAATTATTTTATTTAGAGAGGAATCTTTGTGTACACATGTCTTTTTGGGACATATTCTTAGAAACTGTATTGTCTCAATGAATGAACATCTTAGGCTACCAATACACATGGCCGCCTGACCTCAAGAAAAGTTGAAAGAATGAACACTTCCACAAGTTATGTGTAAGAATGCCTGGTTCCATTCCAAGAATGCCTGAACACTCAATCTTTCCCAGGCTTCGCCAAACTCATACATAAAACATAATGAATGTTTATATTTCTTGTATTACACCTTAGGTTTTTTTCTTCCATTCTTCTTTTTCCATTATAGCTATGTATGTTTCCCCGTTTATGCTCAGATACAAGATTGATGTCTTTATACAATATGCCCTGAGCCAAATTAGACCAAGACTACCCAATATAATCTGACTGATCAATATAATCTGACTCATAAACTTGTGTGTTAGAGTTGTTTTCTCTGCTTTAGTAGATTTAGTGTGCCAGTATGAGTCTCAGCATAGTTCTGCTATAGTCTATTCTTCCTGGTCTGGACTTGGGCCAAACAGTCTTTCTTTAGATCATCAGTTGGGATAGAAGACCTCACCTGAAGTTCAGGTCTTCAGGATGATACCTTAACAACCCATCTTACCTTTGTAATCTCTCTTCCCAGGGGCCATGTACAGTTGCATACATTCCTAGCCAACTATTTCAATAAAGTTGCCCTATATAAGTCTTATCACTACCTGAAGACACTTGATGCTTTCACATTCTTTCATTTACTCATTCATTTATGAAGTGTCTCCTAAATTAGACATGTAAGAGACATTGATGTTACTATAATAAATAAAAACATGGTTCTCTCCTTCATAAAGCTTAGAGTCTAGTGTATGTGAAAGGATAGAGACTCGAGCTATCAGAAGAAACATATATTACAAAAGAAAGCACATCAGTAAATATATAATTGCCAAAGACAAAGCCCAGACAAGTAAGGACATTGATTTTATCAAGATTATCTTCATTGAGTACCTCAGTTTCAAAGATTGGAGCATCTCAATCAAGTGGTTTTGCCTTAGATCTTTATCAAGAGAGGTAAACAGGTTGCCCCAGGGGTGGCTTACAGTTGGAGTTGTTGTGTAGGCTGGGAAGTCACAGTCAGTTATCTAACAGGAATTGTTTTTACCTATGGATAGGTAGTTTCAAGATAGTTACTTTAAAACAAATAGTTCTAATCTTTGCTAATCAATCATGATCTTAGCTAATCAACCATGAGACAAGAACAGGGAGCTGGTGTTACTGGTAGATTCAGATGTTGAAATCCTAACACCTAAATGTGATGGTATTATAAGGCAAAGACTTTGGCAAATCCCCCGTGAAGGGAATTGGTGCCTTTATAAGAAGAGACACAGGAGTTTGCTACCTCTCTCTCCTCTCTGTTATAGGAGAATACAAGGCAAAGATGGTCATCTACAAGCCAGAGAGTGGACCCTCACAAGACACTGAATCTGCCAACACCTTGATTCTCGAGAAATGTGAGAAATAGTTATATATGTAAACTTAAATAACTAATTAACTTAAAAAATCTATCTACTAAAAAATGTCTTGTTTACCTCACATTTTAAGTAGAAGCTTAGAGCATCTTTTTTTGTAAGAAAGAGGTTGCATCTTGTTAGGTGGGAGCCTAAAGTTTTTGCAATTCTGTGGAAGTTGAAATATGTGTGGCAGGATCTGAAAGGATGTCAAGTAGTTGAGAGGGTAGAATATGCTGGATAGTAAACATTTGTCTCTCATCTTCAAACTCAGTTTTGCAATGCTGGGACTGAAACTCTGCAAACCTCATCTCCAACTTTTTACCTGAGCCCTGTTAGTTCCTGTCAATAGGAGCTCTTGAGGGCGACAGGAAGGCCAGAAGAGGGAGAAAACAATTGTGATTTCTCCTCAGTCCCTCTATCTAACTGTCTCACCACAGTAACTGTTCTTCGCTCTCGCGGCAGGTAGCAGCAGTGGATTTCTACTTGCAGTTTTCTTCATATTCCAAAACCAGCCTCATTATCCCCAAGAAATACCAGCCCCTGTCAGTTGACACCCTCTCCCAGGGTCTGGATCCCAGTTCTGCAGGTTTTCTCCTCCAAGATCCTACCCTTCACAGTTGCTTCCTATAATTACTTTCTCTGGGATATGTCCCCTTTGACCACGTTTAGTAAAAACTTGTTAACAAATTCTTATATTAAATTATCTCTGTTAAAATAACTGTTGTGGCTTCTTTCCAGTTAACAGTCAAAGAAATATATGACCTCAAACTCAGACTATTTGTGTTCAAACCATGCATCTTCTACTTACCAATTCTGTTAACCTCAGGTAGTTGACTTAACCTCCCCTTGTCTTGTCTGTAAAATGGGGTGTAATAAATGTCTCTAATTTATGAAGTTGTAGTGAAGTTTAGATAATGTAACTTTACAATAAAATTAGAAATGCTCTTGGCCTGAATAAGGGCATGGTACATTTTTTCTGTTTGTATTGTCATTTGCCATGTAAATCTTGAATTTCACAATATTTTTATTGCTAACACATCTCACATGAAAGCGTGTGCATTTCTCATTATAGTTTGAAAGAGTTCATCTGACCCCTGAGCTGCAATTCTGCAAATAATCTTTTCTTATTGAACTAAATCCATATGTGCTTAGCATAAGGTCTGTGCTGTGAGATTTAATTAGTGTGAGCCCTTTCTCTGTGGTCTCTGAGAAAGGCAGTGCTTTTATTCTTGGGATGTGAACACACTATTTTTACTTCTTTTGCATGTGAAACATTAGTAAATCAGCAGGGAAAGCATATGAAATATATAAATTAATTTTATTTTTTAATTACTACATTTGGATTTGTAACACAAAATTCATAACACAACCTTGGGTCATTGCTGTCAAATCACTTGTTGAAAATATGTTTGAATAGGCTGACAAAGCTGTGATCAGAGGGCAAGGCCAAAGTACAGTCCAGTGTGTGAGCTTATTTAAAGTTGCCAGCAGGATTAAAATATTGTGGATAAAAACATATTCCCCAGGATTGCCCCAGTGACATCTCTCTACTGAGCTTCTCCACCCTATGTAATCTGTCTTTCATGTGCCCAGTTCTCATCTAGAACTCACAAGAGTGTAAGCAGGTATGTTTCCTCTCTCTGGAAAATTGAACTCTAAACATACTTTCTTGCTAATCATTCTGATTTACTGAGCACCTCTATATGATCTCTCTGTGAACAATCTCATCATACACTTCAGACTTTTGGAAATGCAAATTCAAACATAAACAATATACTATTTTTAACCATCAAACTGGTAAAAATTAAAAAGATTGATAACAGCTAAAATGGGCAAGCATGTGGAAAAAACGGACTCTCATAATTTGTTGATGGGTGTGTATATCACTACCAAGTTTTGGCAGATGATCTGGCAATAAACAAAAATATTAAAATGTTCACGATTTTTGAAATCAGCATTTGTACTTTTAAAACTTTACCATACTGAAAAAAAGTTCCAGAACTTAAGGATGTAACTATAAGAACATTTGTTTCAAGATCTTCTCTTGTGGTTAAAAAGGGGGAAATCTGATTTTCCATAAATAAGTTGTATTCAAATAAATTACAGATCTAGATTTTGTGAAATTTCAGAACTGTTAAAAATAGAAGTGTTCCTGGGAAGGATATGAATGTTAAGTGAAGAGAATGTGTTGGAAAAGAGTATGTATGCTCCTTGTTTATATCATAACATGTTTACAATTTTGTCAGGAAAAAAAAGAAGAGATAAAGAAAATACCTACATATGACTTTTCCTATATATGTATAAGTTTAGAAGCACAAGAAGGATAGACACCATGCAGATTTTACTGGCTATGTCCATGTGTGTTTGTTGCAGGGGCCCAGATGAAAAGGGATATTTGAGTTACTATCATTTATTTCCTTTCTGAGTATTTATAAGGTTAAGACTTGTTACAACAGCCATGCTTTTCATTTATAATTTTTAAACCAAACAAAATAATAAAATTTAAAAATTTACTATGTCAGATAAGAAAAATAAATCTAAACACTTTCTAAACTTCCACATCTGATCAGGAGATAATTTAAGCGGTATTTGAATCCAAGTAGCTATGATTCCCAGAGAAGACAATGGCACCCCACTCCAGTACTCTTGCCTGAAAAATGCCATGGATGGAGGAGCCTGGTAGGCTGCCATCCATGGGGTCACTAAGAGTCGGACACGACTGAGCAACTTAGCAGCAGCAGCAGCAACAGCTATGATGCCGAAGTCATGTCATGGGTTTACCTACAGTTCCTCTGGTCTTGTAAAACAGCAGAGTTAGTACTCTGGGGGAGAGCATTTTTGGTTCCTTTAGAAATCACATCCCAGGGGAAGCCATTTGTTTCCTGTGGGATTCATGCGTTAGTAAGAAGAAGAAAAAAAAAAAAACTAAAGCTGATGTCTTTCTGCAACATTTAACCACAATGAGCCACGTCCAGTAGCACCTAAGAGTATTTGAAAAATGCCACGGGACCATCTGGAGCAGGTATAGAAAGTTATTACCCAACGCTGAGAAGATAAGAGGAAGACACGCTACTTATCACTTCAGTGTCTTTTTCAAGGCCTGGGCTTCTTCCTGGCAGAAGAAATACCCTGAGTTCGTGAGACAGCACAGCAGCCAGACCCATGAGCTTAGGTAAGTGCAATATATAAACTGTATGGAACCGCTGGGCATCAATTTTGCATATATGGGGGTTAAATGAATGATAGCTGGGGAAGATTTGTTTATTCAGTGGTTTGTTTTTTATGCAAATACTATCCTGTAGGGAAAGAGGAATCCATGTGGAATTCATAAGCAGCTTTAGACGCTGATGAGAAAAGCAATAAGCCTCTGTGAAAAGTCCTGCATCGTAACATATCCCCAGGGACCTCATCTTATGAGCATTACTATGCAATGTGAATTAAATCTGCTACACAGAGCAGCCGCCTGGTGCTTTGGAATTGATTACCATTATCCCTGGAGGCTGAGGTTTTCCGCATCAGAGACTTGGCATCGAGGGATCAAACTACAGGAACTACCGGGCTTACTGATCTTGGTGCCAAGGGGGCATGAAATGCCCTTTGGGTAAATGGTGAATGTTAAGAGCATCAAGGTATTCCCTGATTATGAAAGTCATGGGCTAAATTAAGATTACATCAATTTGGGCAGTCCAGAGAGGACACCAGGTGGGAAGATACAAAGAAGGTCAGTGGTCACAGAAATTATTTTAAAACCATGATAACTACATATCAAAGCACTAAATCAAGCAGAGTAGGCATGTGTAATGAAGTGTTCATGCATCCAGCATCAAAAAAATGCAAGAAGACCCATGCAGTCCATTGTGGAAACTGCCGCACTGTGCGTTCAGAATAAGAACATGAAAGGAGTGAAGCATCAAAACCAAAGTCCCCCCAGTCCAAATCTGAAATGGAAGGGGAATTTCAGATTTTCTGTTTCTTTAATCAAGCCAATTCATTTCCCCTTGAATCATCATTGTATAATTCACGTAGATATGGGATCAAAAGGGATTCATGAAAGGAACAAAATCTTGTCACATAAAAACTAGCTTTTGCAATTTTCTTTCTCCAAGTATGATCCAGAAATGGTTCGTGTTGTTAATCAGGAAATGAAATCATTGCAAAATGAGAAAACATAGAGAAATAGCAAGTGCAGCTGAAATTTCTGGCACAATTCACTGTAATTTTTAAAAATATCTTTAGTTTTGTCTTTATGATGAAGATCTAAATGTCAAAGCAATTGTTATTGTCAGGAAATGAGTAATTAAGCAACTTTTCAGCCAATGTCAAATATTTTCTGTATCCATAAGCCTGTGTGATTGCAGACATTCTCATAAAGTTTTTCTTCCCTCAAATGACTCCTGTCCTCGAAATTCTATCACATTCACATTCTCTCCTTTCACGTATTTTTTAAATTTGATTTTAAGCTCCTCATCAACAATGACAATAGAATGACTAACCAATAAGTATGCATTAATTTATTTTAATTCACCTTATTTTACTTTTTTGTTATTTAAATAGTCTTGTGAGGGTCTAGATGTACCCCAAGCCACACAAAAGAATAATGAACAATAAAAACAGAAATAGGATTTGAGTCTTAATTTGGTGCTTTTCTAACTAGTTCCCTATAAATTCCATCGGTATCCTCTCCCTTACACCACCTGAAGTGCCTAACATTATTTCTGGAAGTGGCCAAATGTGCAGTGTTTGATGTTTAAATCAGCACCAAATGGCAAAGAAGTCACAGGGGATCATGCAGACATTGCAGAAAAGAAAGCACCCTGTGGAGACCCATTGTGAACTGGAGTTTGGACTGTGAAAGGAAATCCAACCTAGAAGAGATTGCTCTGAATTTATTCACCTGACAGCATACAGAGGGATTAGGAGGCAGCTGCTTCTAAGGATGGCCATGGGGCAAAATCAGGCAAAGATTCAATGTGTTCCCAGGATAGCAGGTCACACAAAGCTTCTCATTGGTGCTCTCTGCATGTGTTGAACACAATCAGTGGGGTTATCTGTGAATTCAAAGAACACCCTCTCCATCCTCAGGGGTTCAGATCTGGCCATTGGCAGGTCTAAGAACACTGAAGATTCCCTTCAAGCTGGCTGCTTCAGTGCAGAAATGCAAACAGAAAGGCTAACAAGCCCAGGTACAGGGCATGGATGATAGTCACACACACCAGCCAGAAAGCTGACATTTGTTTCTAAAGTTCTCTTTATCTCAGGGTCAAAACTCCTAGGGCAGAAATGAAAAAAAAAAAAAAAAAAAAAAAAAGAAAAAACCTTCTCTCAAACAGTTGCCTTTGTCTACAGAAATGGATCCCAACCTTTTGAAGCATGAGAATTCTTTTTTAAAATAAAAAAAAGTTGTGACTTTTTCCATGACACTAGTTATATTCGACTGTTGGAGAGCATTGATGGTGACAAACTCTTATAACTACATAAATTCAATAATATTTTCAAATAAATGCTTATGAAATTCATCACAAGAACCTCTATATACTATTGATAAATTGTGCAATGTTGGTGTGAAGTATCATATTTATTTAGACTATAGAGGAAGCTTTATTCTTAATTGAAAAAAATTTTTGAAAAGCACATTTAGTGGAAAATAATTTGAACTTTTCACCATTATCTTTGTTTTCCTGCAGCCTTAACCCCCTTAACCTCTAGACTCTGTTTCCACACAGTGTCAGTCATCATGTTGGTGGTGGCCTTGGCAGGAGTACCTGGAACTGAGTCATAGCTATCAAGTTATTGGGCTTTAGGTTTTATTGTTTTAACTTC
Organism: Antilocapra americana; assembly: GCA_007570785.1. Taxonomy (NCBI): domain Eukaryota; kingdom Metazoa; phylum Chordata; class Mammalia; order Artiodactyla; family Antilocapridae; genus Antilocapra; species Antilocapra americana. Next base: position 5,268,397 of record ML660200.1, on the reverse strand, counting down.
AGTATGGAAATATTTTGGGCTTCCTTGGTGGCTCAACTTACCAATGCAGGAGACACAGGTTCGATTGCTGAGTCAGGAAGATCCCTCGGAGAAGGAAATGGCAACTCCCTCTAGCATTCTTGCCTGGGAAATCCCATGAACAGAGGAGCTTGGCTGGCTATAGTCAGTCCATGGGGTGGCAAAGGCATCTTAGCAACTCAACAACAAAAACAATGGAAATATTTAAATGTTTGTAAATGTAGAGCAAACAAAAGTGATCTTTGGGTAGGCATCACTCAGCTTCAACAACTAGATTTGCCAATCTTATGTCATGTTTTTTCTGACACCTTTTTCCTCATTAGTTTAAAAGCAAATGTATATCTTCCAGAAATATTTTCATAGTGTTTTCATTATTGTTTTGTCCCTTGGTTGCTGATATTAAATGCAATGTCATTAACATAAAATTTAATAACATCTTGCTATGTCATAATACCCAATCCAAATCCAAATTTGCCTGATCGTCTCAAAAAAATTTTTTTTTTAGTTATTTTAACTCGGGATTGAAGTAAGGCTTACATATTGCATTTAGGTTGTCTCTTTTCCTCTCTAACAATCTAGGTCATCTGTCTCAGAGCATTAATCTCAGGCTGGATGTGGCTGATTCTTCTTTGTGTGATCTTTAACCTGTTCATCACTCCCCAGTAACTTCTGTAAACTGGTAGTTAACTAGATTTAGAGGCTTGACTAAATTGTTTTCATTTTCTTTGCAAGCACAGGTGTACTTCTATTTATATCACACCAGGCATCATGTATATGCAGTAGATCCTTTTTCAGCATGCTAGACTGAGTCTTATATTTCATAAAGTATTAAGTCAAGAGAAACTGAAAGAACATGCATTGAAAAGGATAAGGGTTTTTTTCTTAATTGGGGACAAGGTAAGGAAGTTAACAGAGGAAGCTGAATTTGATGGACTAGGACAGAGCTGATTAGAACTTGCTTCTTCCTTAGACTGAAATTATGAGGGGAACAGCATCAAAGCTCTGTATCAATTTGAGATTCTGACGGAAAAGGTGGCTTACATTCTGCTTTCCATGTTGGATTCTATGAAGACACTTTATCTCAGAGATAACTTCCATTATAAGATGAGTAGCCTTCCATGGCCTATCGGTATCTTTAGAAATCAATCTGAAGTTCACTCAACTGGAGTGCAGAAGTTAGCAGACAGGATCAGAACATGGAAAAGAGTTTTCAGGCAGGTTTGCTGAAGATGTCTATCTGGATCAAGTGCTTGGAGGACAGAAGTTTAGGCAGATGTTCACATTAAGACTGGTAACAGCCATGATCTACAGTTCTCTAATTTTGTTTCTCAGTAGGCAGTCAGTGCCTACCAGCATCTGCTGAGAGCATTATATTTGACCAAACACAAGGTGATCTCAATGTGGAGGCAATTTCCTTCTTTTCCCAATGAGATCATCTTTTAAATGTGTGTTGGTCAACTTGAACATATAAACTTTTATGAATATAGAAGAAATCAACAAGTATCTAATTCTATAATATTTAATTAGTTAATTATACACACACATTTAAAAATCACATAGAGTAACATTTTAGTTGTATCGTGTATGTCAACATTGTTGACATATGCCTTCAACACAAGAGATAAACTCTGCTGACACATCACCATTTTTGAAAGAATCTCTCACTCGATTCCATAGTACACTGCCTTTACTTCCATAGAAACATTTGAACAAGTTTTGAATCTTGTGCAAAACTGTGTTCCAGGAGATAAAGTCTTATCCAAGGTTCCAAATATCCTTCTACAAAACTTTAGTTGCTTTTATTCTCATTGTAATTGCTATATATTTCGAGTCTCATCAACACAACCATTTAAGCTTTGCTTTTCAAAGATTAATTTTTTTAAAGTTTACCTATGTTTTAACCACTAACTTACAATTATGATCTACTATCCCCAATGAAGATAAATCTGTATTAAATTAATTTGCCTATTCTGTCAAACATGTAATGTCCATATGTGTGTGTTAGTTGCTCAGTCATGTCCGACTCTTTGCAAACCCATGGACTGTAGTCTACCAGGCTTCTCTGTCCATGGGTTTTCCAGGTAAGAATATTAGAGTAGGTTGCTATTCCTTTCCCTAGGGGATATTCCTGACTTAGGGACTGAACCTCAAACTGGTGTCTCTTATGACTCTGCATTGGCAGGATGATTGTTAATCACCATGCCACCTGGGAAGCCCAGAAGCAGATGAGAGGGAACCATAAGACAAAAAGTCTACTCTCAGCATGGGAGAAAATATTTGCAAATGAAGCTACTGCAAAGAGATTAAACTCCAAAACATGCAAACAGCTAATGCAGTTCAATGGACTTCCTTGGTGGTTCACTGGTAAAGAATCTGCCTGACAATGCAGGAGATGCAAGTTCAATCCCTGGATCAGGAAGATCCCCTGGAGAAGGAAATGGCAACCCATTATAGTATTCTTGCCTGGGAAATCCCATGAACAGAGGAACTTGGCAGGCTACAGTCTATGGCACAACTTGGCAATTAAACAACAACAAAAAATGCAGTTCAGTGTCAAAATAAACAACCCAATAAAAAAAAAATCCAATTAAAACATGGGTGGAAGACCAAAATAGACATTCCTCCAAGACATGCAAATGGCCAACAAACATGAAAAGGTGCTCAGTCTTACTAATTATTAGAAAAATGTATCAAAACTACCATAAGGTATTGCCTCACATGAGTCAGAATGACTATCATCAAAAAATCTGCAAACAATAAATGCAAGAGTGGGTGTGGAGAAAAGGGAACCCACAAACACTGTTGGTTGGAATGTGTATTGATACAGCCACTTTGGAGGACAGTATAGAGATTCCCTAAAAAACTAAAAATAGAACTGTCATCTAACCCAGCAATCCCACTCCTGGGTATGTACCTGGAGAAAACCATAATTCCAAAAGATACATGCACCCTAATGTCCATTGCAACATTATTCAGCAATAGCCAGGACTGAGGAGCAACCTAAATGTCCACCAACAGAGAAATGAATAAAGAAAATATGTTACATGTATACAATTGATTATTACTCAGCCATAAAAAAGGATGATGGGGATACAACTATATACTATTACACTGAGTAAAGCAAGTCAGAGAGAGAAAAACAAATATCATATGACATCATTTATATATGTAATCTAGAAAAATTATACAGGCAAATATATTTGCAAAGCAAAAATAGAGACACAGACATAGAGAACAAACAGTGAACATCAAGGGGGAAAGAGAAGGTGAGCTAAATTGGGATTGACATATAAGCACTGCTATGTATAAAATAGATAACTAATGAGAACTTACTGTGTAGCATAGGGGACCTCTATTCAATACTCTGTGGTAACCTAAATGGGAAGGAAATCTGAAAAGGGGGGGGGTATATACATACATGTAGCCAATACACTTTGCTACACAGCAGAAACTAATACAACATTGTAAATCACCTATACTCCAATAAAAATTAATTTTAAAAAAAAGATAGAAGAGGTAGGGAGAGAGTAAGAGAAAGAGAGGGAGAGAAACTATGATTTTGGAGTGATGCAAAGCAAGAGAACTTCCTCGTTTCTAAGATACAAGTTCAGAGGAGAAAGCTGCATTATATTTGGTCACATGTAAACAATGATTTCTCCCCATCAGCCATGTGAAAAAGTAAGCCCATGAAAGAAGAAAAAAGAAAATAATATATCTGATAAATTTTTAATCTGAAAAAACTGAGGATTCACTGATTTTGACTAATTATTCTTAGAAGCAATTGAATTAAATATTTTACTATTAGGCAGAATAGAGACCCTTGGTGGAAATTAAGATATTATAGGAAAATGAAATACATTCATAAATTCCATTTTTCACAAATGAGCATGTGACTGAAAATCTGTAATTACTTCATATATGCTGGGGTGATTACAATAGAGGAATTAATAAAATTTATTTCAGTACAATGAAGATATATTGAGTTCTTCTTAACTTTCAGATACTGAGCTAGGAACTAAACAGAGAAAGATGACAAGACAGATCCAATCATAGCAGTTTTCAATATTCTAATCATATCCTGTGTTTTCTAACACTATCTTAACAACAGACCCTAATTCTAGATTCTTGGATTTGGCTGTGTTCATGAATACTTTCACAAGACTCAGCATCTACCCTTTAATGCCATCCCACTCTTCTTATTCATTGTAACCAATGATTAGATAGAGATAATCATTAATGAAATTAAAGCTTCTGTCAACACTATAAATTAAATCATCAAGTCATTGACCTAATTTTATTGGAAATACTACTCCTGCAAGTAATGGTAATGGAGTGCATACAGAGAAGTTTTTTAAAAGTTTAGTGATGTGTTAGCTAAGCCTGACTCCCCTGATAGCTGAGTTGGTAAAGAAATCACCTGCAATGCAGAAGACCCAGACTCTATTCCTGGGTCAGGAAGATCTGCCGGAGGGGGGATAAGCTAGCCACTCCAGTATTCTTGAGTTTCCCTTGTGGCTCAGCTGGTAAACAATCCACCTGAAATGCTGGAGACCTGGGTTTGATCCCTGGGTTGGGAAGATCCCCTGGAGAAGGGAAAGGCTACCCACTCCAGTGGGGTCACAAAGAATCAGACGTGACTGAGCGACTTTCACTTTCTCTAGCTAAGCCTTAGTTTTCTCATCTTTCATGAGATGAGAAAGAATTGTTGAGAAGACTGAATGATAAAATGCATGCAAAGTAATTAGCACAATGTCTATGTGTCATAATAGTTCACCTGCTATGTTATAGTTCTTGTAGATATTGCTGTTGTCTAGAGTAGTGGGTCATTGTTAGTTTTGTCACTGCTGTCACTGAGCTTACAGTTGTTTTATTGTCCACAAAGGTTTCTATGAATCTGAGATCAAGGATACATATCAAGAAAATATTCTCTTTCTCACTATTGGAATTAACTCATTAAACTGCCTAATTTAAATCTGACAAAGCAACTTTGTTCATTGAGCCGAATCTATCACTGCTTAAAATAAAGGCTATTTTTTGAAGTTTAATTGATGAAAGTATGTCATCTGTGGTCAAAAGAAGTAGAAATAGCAGTGTATTTACTCCAGGGATGTGAATTAAATGTTTTGACTCAAAAGTGTATGTGGAATTAGTAATTAGTTGGAAAGATTATGTAAAATACCTGGGAAATACCAGACCTTGCTCTAGGAACTAGGAGTACAGATATAAAGAAGGAAGAAATCCTACCCTTGAGTAACACTGATGAACTGTTTAACACATTATGCCACTAACAGCATCCATATCTGATGGATGATCAATTTCCCTATCTTCAATATGAATTCATATTTTTTACTCCCACTATTCCCCAAGCTCACAGGTATAAAAACACTCTTTCTCAAAAATGCTTTCAGAACTCTAACTACATCATTTTTCATGACCCAACCCTTCTGTTTTAGCCAGTTGTGATTCAATAGAATTCAGTAAACACAAAAAATTAAATTTCATGTAAGTAAATAATTGTGCCAGTTCTATAGTGATATTACTGCTCTAGAAGATAAAGTCATACTGTTACTTATATACTACAAAGCTAATTTGCTCAGTTCTGTTTTCAAAATTATGATAAACTTTATAAAGACATTAACTTGAAAGTAAAATAACAAGAAGAGATGTGACAGAATAGCAAAACAGATGGAGGGAAAGAATACTCCGAATTAGATACTCCTATTTGAAAGAAAAAGAGGCAAAGTACCATTTTTTGAAAAAACATCCCCAACTTTGCTAAATCTTCATTTACAATTTAATCTGCATAAAAATGACATAGAATAAATGTAAACTGCTTTTAGAGAAAACAAAGCTGAAGCCTAGGAAATATATTTTAAGCAGAGTTACATAATTTGTGAAAAGCAGAACTGAAATATTGACCCATGTCTATCTCTTCTAAGACATATTCTATTCCCATTATAGAGAGATTACAAAAATTAAGTTATTTGACTTTGTAGTATATTTATTACAATGAACTATCTTTATTCAGATTCATATTGTGTTTTGAAAGAATTCAATGTGACCACTTATGATAGTCATTTGGAATTATCAGACACAGGAATATTACTCTAACCTAGGTTCTCAACAGAGAAGATTCTGAATTAATGTGAAAGCATCCTCTCATCTTCAGACACTGTGAATACCAAAAAGCACATTTTTGTATCACTGCATTTATACCCCAAAACGTATAATAAATATGCAGAAGGAAGAACAAAGCCCAAGGAATAGGTGAGCTAATCAATCAAGTGAAAATACAAAAGCTTCGGTAGGAAAGTCTATCATGTGCAAAGCACTAGGACAAGAGTCAGAATCATCCATCCAGAGAAACAAAATCTGATGGAGCTATGGGCTAAGACCATAAATTCTGAACTGCAGTAGGGGGAGAAGAAAATTGAAGTTTAAGAGAGTACGTTGTTGAAATAAACTAAATAGTATGTCAGAAATCAGTCCTGAATATTCATTGGAAGGACTGATGCTGAAGCTGAAACTCCAATACTCTGGCCACCCAATGCAAAGAACTGACTCATTGAAAAAGACCCTGATGCTGGGAAAGATTGAAGGCTAGAGGAGAAGGGGATGACAGAGGATGAGATGGTTGGATGGCATCACCGATGCGATGGACATGAGTTTGAGTAGGATCCAGGAGTTGGTGATGGCCAGGGAAGGCTGGCATGCTGCAGTCCATAGCATCACAGAGAGTCAGACACAACTGAGTGACTGAACTGAACTGATGTTAGAAATGGGCAAGTACATTTTTATAATAATATCCATGTGACAGTATAACCAAAACATGCAAAGAACTATTTAAGATGTTTAGAAAAGCTCATAGGGGATAGACCCAAAATCATTAGAAGGGATTACCTGTATAGCACAACTCTCGATCCCAAAGATAATATTTTGAAGTTAATACTATAATTTTAATTTTTTAATGGGCCCTTTGGCTTCCAACTAGGATAGAACCTAGGATATATTTTCAATGGAATTTTCTGGATATATTACTCCTAGCTTTCCATTCATTTATTCAGTAATAATTTATTACACATCCACCTTGTGCTCTTTATTCACAGATGATACCAGTATAGACTTGTGAATCTGTTTTGTAAACAAACGTCAAGACAACTGGGGCACAGACAATTTTGGAGCTCATGTCCTATTGGTGGATGTAGACACTTGTCTACTAATTACATTGTTAATTATTTACTTACAACTTTTAAGAGATAAGACAGTTGTGTGGTCTGATCTTGTCCAGGAAGCCAGGACTCCCTGAGGATGTGAAGCTGAAATCTGAATGAACTAGTCAATGAACTGTGAATTGAGGCCAGGAGAGCCTTCCACTGGGGATGGCAATGTTGAAGTTGCCACACGAAGCCCAGTCCCATTAGAGCACACACAGAGAGAGGCAGAGGAAAGCAGGAGGTGGGGCTGAAGAGATCAACATGCACATTCTCGTCAGCCACAGGAGGAAGTTTAGATACTGTGAGCAAAGCAAAGCCATTGTGCTGGTCCAAGGGAGGAAAGGATGCACAAGTGTTTACCCTCTCACACATTCCTCAGTAATGAGTGCAGGATGAAGCCACGGAAAGGCAGGCTTATATGAACAGGGTGTTTATAATGAGCAGGGCACTCAGCATGTTTTGTTTATATAACCCTCACCAAAATATAATTATCATTTCCCTTATACTGAAAACTGAATCTCAATAGCTTGACATAGATCTTACTTCTTACAAAGTAGGTGAGATGTGATGTCTTTTCTGCTTGACTCCAAGCCTTATACTCTTTCCCTTTTCATCCCTTTCTTGTACCCACTCTTTCTTAGCAAGAATTCTACCATCTGTCTCCTGTCACTCCCTCCTCTTACCAAATCATCTTTTTTTTTTTTTACCCCACTTTCACACCAGCCACATTCCTTAAAAGCAGGTACTTAATCTACTTCATTAACAGATGTATCCCCAGCACTCATGAGTTCCTGGTAATGTCACATATTCAATAAATATTTGTTGGGTGAATTCCAACATTCTGTCTTCCATCATCTATCCTTCTCTGGTTCCTTCAGTGTTATTTGACAGTTAAGTGCTAAAAATTTTCAAGTCCACATTGTTAACTTTGGTTTCTAACTGGAGCTCCAGTTGGTGCCTCTTAGTGCTCGCCAGTACTTCTATCCCAACATACTTCTCTTTTGTGCTTTAACAGTTTCATCTTATCTTTCTTCATTTATTAAAAATTATTCACCTTTTCCCCAGGAACTTCATCTCAAATCCTGAGGTATCTTCATAGCCTTTTTGTTTCTACTCCTCACATCTAAATAACTCAAAAGTCAAAGGGGATTTCTCTATGTCTAGCATATCAATGTGATTGTAACCTGAACTCTTTTCTGCCAACTCACATAGCCAAATATCTTCTAACTCCTTGTTCTAATTCCAAAGCATACTTCCTCAGGCACAGATCATTTTGATATTATCCTGAGTGTGTGCTTGCTAAGTCGCTTCAGTCATGTCCAACCTATGCCTTTGCAACCCTATGTGCCTGCCACGCTCCTCTGTCCATGGGATTCCCCAGGCAAGAATACTGGAGTAGGTTGCCATGCTGTCCCCTGGGGGATCTTGGGAGGCAGCATTTAAAAGAAAGACTGATGTGAATGGGATGTTTCCAAGGACTGAGACACTCAACATAATTTATCTAATTGCTCTGATTCCAAAAATGTTTTCAAGTCAACAGTCTAACTTTCCTGAGTGTTTGAAAATGCACATAGGTGAGACCACAAACAGCGTGAACCAACTTCTAGACCCTGTTGCCCTTTCTCTTCAAACATACTGGGAGTGGCAACTTCTCCATGTTCAACTTCCACCTCCCACATACGGTCCTGCTGCTTCTCAGGGAATAGCCCTGCCATGCTGCGTGTCTTTTTCTGAATTCCTGGAAGCCCAGCGTATGACATTTTTTTTCCATTTTGATACAACCCCTAGATCTCCAGGTTCTTATAATTCTTTCTCTGTGAGATTTTCATATTTCTATCTTTTTCTTATCACCATTTCCTAACACTGGCCTTCAGAGAATCTCCATCTGAACAGTTCCAACCTTCATAACTCCATCCCGAGATTTTACCTCCATACATGACTGTGTCCCTACAACACAGATTTGCTCACTGCATCCAAAGGTCAGGACTCATTTGCATGATATTTAAATCCTATCCACTAATGGACATGAATTTGAGCAAGCTCTGGGAGTTGATGATGGACAGGGAAGCCTGGTGTGCTACAGTCCATGGGATCACAAAGTCATACACAACTGAGAGACTGAACTAAATGGGCACAAACCTCTATTTCCATTACTTCCAGCCCACCTTTCTACTGTCTGTTGCTCTTCGTGTAACAATCAGAGTGTTGGTCATCTCAATCCCATGGTCATTCTCCTTAAAACCAATATATTCCCTGTTAATGGTCATCTTTTTTCCTTTCCAAAAATGTTTGCCTCTTTTCAATTCATACTCCAACACCAATATTATGATATTTTGAGAATGTTATTTCGTTGTTTCATGAAATTCACCCTAAACCTCACATTCTATTTATTATTCATTATCAGTACCTTGTAATTATGTCTATTAAAATACTCTTTACAACTACTTTAAAGTACACTCTACTTTATAATTTATACTATGTATTTTCCTCTCTATATTTTAAGATCTGTTGAAGCTAGAAAATGTATCTTATTTTTTTATCCCATAATCCTTGATGTATACTAAGTCTTCCATCATCTTAAATATTGTTTAATTAAAACATACTGGAAAAATGTTTACCTGAACACTAAAAACTGTTATAGGAACTATTATAAGAATAGTTCCAGCTTACCTCTAAGAGCAGAATTGTTCTCCATTAAGTCAACTTCAAAGGTTAATATGATGTGATTTTTCTTTTGTTTTTCTTTCCAGTTCTTTCAAACACATGTGAGGGGACTAGAGTCAATAGGAGTTGGTGGAGGGACAGAACAGTGGCACAAGGACTTTGCAAAGTAGATTCAGTTGAAACGCCCTATAAGCTTCTCGGTGGTTGGAAAATCCATCCCGAAAGTCCTCTCTGTTGCTCAGCCAATAACTCTAAACTATGAAGTTAGCTGCTGGCACAATTACAACTCATTACACAAAAAATATAAATAGAAACACCCCAGGAACAAGTGAGTAGTTTGCAGTTGTTTTCAGTGGTGGGCAACTGTACTTCTACTTAACAAGAGCATGTTCATTTCACTCAATTTGCTCTTGGTTCCCCATAGATAAGCACACTGTGTGTGTCATATGTTCACTGCTCACTGAATTACATTTAAATGTTTGATTTCCTCTAAAACCTCATTTTACAGCCAAAACTTATAACCAACTTGATATGTTTTACTCAATTCTCCCAGACTCCTGTGGCTTTCTTATTTTGCATTCAGTGTGGCTTGTGTGGATGCTGAGTAGATTTCAGAAGCTTTGATTTACACTTTTTTAAATTTTCTTCCAAGGTAAGAGAAACCCAAACAAGAGGGTAGGTGTTGCGAATGGGCATCAGAGGGCAGACTTACTGAAAGCATAATTACAGAAACCTAGCCAGTCTGATCACATGAACCACTGCCTTATCTAACTCAATGAAACTAAGCCATGTTGTGTGGGGCCACCAAAGATGGAAGGGTCATAGTGGAGAGGTCTGACAGAATGTGGTCCACTGGAGAAGGGAATGGCAAACCACTTCAGTCTTCTTGCCTTGAGAACACCATGAACAGTATGAAAAGGCAAAAAGATAAGACACTGAAAGATGAACTCCCCAGGTCGGTAGGTGCCCAATACGCTACTGGAGATCAATGGAGAAATAACTCCAGAAACAATGAAGGGATGGTGCCAAAGCAAAAACAATATCCAGTTGTGGATGTGACTGGTGATAGAACCAAGGTACAATGCTGTAAAGAGCAATATTGCATTGGAACCTGGAATGTTAGGTCCATGAATCAAGGCAAATGGAAGTGGTCAAACGGGAAATGGAAAGAGTGAACGTAGACATTCTAAGAATCGGTGAACTAACATGGACTGGAATGAGTGAATTTAATTCAGATGACCATTATATCTACTACTGTGGGCAAGAATCCCTTAGAAGAAATGAAGGAGCCATCATGGTCAACAAAAGAGTCCAAAATGCAGTACTTGGATGCAATCTCAAAAATAACAAAATGATCTCTGTATGTTTCAAAGGCAAACCATTCAATATCACGGTAACCCAAGCCTATGCCCCAAACAGTAATGCTGAAGAAGTTGAAGTTGAATGGTTCTACTAAGACCTACAGGATCGTTTAGAACTAACACCCCCCAAAAAAATGTCCTTTTCATTATAGGGGACTGGAATGCAAAAGTAGGAAGTCAGGAAACACCTGGAGTAACAGGCAAATTTGGCCTTGGAGTACAGAATGAAGCAGGGCAAAGGCTAATAGAATCCTGAGAAGAGGAAACACTGGTCATAGCAAACACTCTCTTCGAACAACACAAGAGAAGACTCTACACATGGACATCACCAGATGGTCAACACTGAAATCAGATTGATTATATTCTTTGCGGCCAAAGATGGAGAAGCTCTATACAGTCAGCAAAAACAAGACTGGGAGTTGACTGTGGCTCATATCATGAACTCTTTATTGCCAAATTCAGACAGAAATTGAAGAAAGTAGGGAAAACCACTAGACCATTCAGGTATGACCTAAATCAAATCCCTTATGACTATACAGTGGAAGTAAAAAATAGACTTAAGGTACTAGATCTGATAGAGTGCCTAATGAACTATGGACAGAGGTTCATGACATTGTACAGGAGACAGTGATTCAGAACATCCCCATGGAAAAGAAATGCAAAAAGGCAAAATGGCTTTCTGAGGAGACCTTACAAATAGCTGAGAAAAGAAGAGAAGCGAGAAGCAAAGGAGAAAAGGAAAGATATTCCCTACTGAATGCAGAGTTCCAAAGAATAGCAAGGAGAGATAAGAAAGCCTTCCTCAGCGATCAATGCAAAGAAATAGAGGAAAACAATAGAATGGGAAAAACTAGAGATCTCTTCATGAAAATTAGAGATAGCAAGGGAACATTTCATGCAAAGATGGGCTCAATAAAGGACAGAAATGGTATGGACCTAACAGAAGCAGAAGATGCTAAGAAGAGGTGGTAAGAATACACAGAAGAACTTTACAAAAAAGATCTTCATGACTCAGATAATCATGATAGTGTTATCACTTACCTAGAGCCAGACATCCTGGAATGTGAAGTCAAATGGGTCTTAGAAAGCATCACTATGAACAAAGTTAGTGGAGGTGATGGAATTCCAGTTGAGCTATTTCAAATCCTGAAAGATGATGCTGTGAAAGTGCTGCACTCAATATGTAAGCAAACTTGAAAAACTCAGCAGTGGCCACAGGACTGGAAAAGGTCAGTTTTCATTCCATTCCCAAAGAAAGGCAATGCCAAGGAATGCTCAAACTACCACACAAATGCACTCATCTCACACGCTAGTATAGTAATGCTCAAAATTCTCCAAGCCAGGCTTCAGCAATATGTGAATCATGAGCTCCCAGATGTTGAAGCTGGTTTTAGAAAAGGCAGAGGAACCAGCGATCAAACTGCCAACATCCGCTAGATCATCAAAAAAGCAAAAGAGTTCCAGAAATACATCTACTTCTGCTTTGTTGACTATGCCAAGGCCTTTGACTGTGTAGATCACAATAAACTGTGGAAAACTCTGAAAGAGATGGGAATACCAGACCACCTGACCTGTCTCTTGAGAAACCTGTATGCAGGTCAGGAAGCAACAGTTAGAACTAGACATGGAACAACTGACTGGTTCGAAATAGGAAAAAGAGTATGCCAAGGCTGTATATTGTCACCCTGCTTATTTAACTTCTATGCAGAGTACATCATGAGAAATGCTGGACTGGAATAAGCACAAGCTGGAATCAAGATTGCCGGGAGAAATGTCAATAACCTAAGATATGCAGATGACAACACCCTTATGGCAGAAAGTGAGGAGGAACTAAACAGCCTCTTGATAGACATGAAAAAGGAGAGTGAAAAAGTTGGCTTAAAGCTCAACATTCAGAAAACTAAGATCATGACATCCAGTCCCATCACTTCATGGGAAATAGATGGGGAAACGGTGGAAACAGTGTCAGACTTTATTTTTGGGGCTCCAAAATCACTGCAGATGGTGATTACAGCCATGAAATTAAAAAACGCTTACTCCTTGGAAGGAAAGTTATGACCAACCTAAATAGCATGTTTAAAAGCAGAGACATTACTTTACCAACAAAGGTCCATCTAGTCAAGGCTATGATTTTTCCAGTGGTCATGTATGGATGTGAGAATTGGATGGTGAAGAAAGCTGAGCACCGAAGACTTGATGCTTTTGAAGTGTGGTGTTGGAAAAGACTCTTGAAATTCCCTTGGACTGCAATAAGATCCTACCAGTCCATCCTAAATGAAATCATTCCTGGGAGTTCATTGGAAGAACTGATGTTGAAGCTGAAACTCCAGTACTTTGGCCACCTCATGCGAAGAGTTAACTCATTGGAAAAGACTCTAATGCTAGGAAAGATTGGGAGTAGGAGGAGAAGGGGACAACAGAGGATGACATGGCTGGATGGCATCACTGACTCAATGGCCATGGGTTTGGGTGGACTCTGGGAGTTCGTGATGAACAGGGAGGCTTGGTGTGTTGTATTCCATGGTGTCGCAAAGAGTCGGACATGACTGAGCGACTAAAGTGAACTGAAATTTTCTCCACTCTGAATTTTGAAGATCTCTGCTAGGCAGAGGTGGTTTGGATGGACTAAACATGTTATTTCCCTTTATCTGTCTATTATAGAGTTCTCCTTCAAGCTGAAGTTTTTAACATAGTTTGGACTACATAATCATTGTTGAGTGTCTTGAGCTGTCTCATATCTTTAGCTGTTGTGTGAGAATTCATCAATTGCCAAAAGAGAGATGTATTCAGTTTCTTATTAACTTATCTTTCTCCCCTTATTGCCATATTAAAATGGGAAACCAAATCATTTTAATTTATTTTATGTGAATTTGATCATTCAAAACTTACACATATCTTTTCATTCCCACATTTATACCAGCAAGTTATTTTGCTTTTACGTCCAGGAGAGTAATTGAGTGACTGCAGGGTGGTGTGTGAGCATTTGGTTTCTACTCTGTCTTGAGCCATCTGCATTAACAGATGTGATTCTCCTTCTGATATATTAAGGGAAAACAACAGTCCAGATTTGCATATTAAACAATGACATAATAAAGTTTATAATTTCTTCCTCAAGTTGCTTGATGCTTAAAGCCAAAGACAGGTTTATGAGAGACTGTTTTGTGAATGATGGATATAGAATAAGAAAAGAAGAATATCAATAAGCTACTAAAAATTGATGTTACATGCAGTATATTATTCCTTTCAACTTCTGTGTTTGAAATATATTTGATGTGGAGGTAAAAGAAGCATGCAACTGTCACAGCTTCAACTCACAGGTGATGTCTTTCGCAGGGCTCAATATACATTATGGATCTGATTTTTCTTTGCCCCAGTATCAAAAGAGATCTGTAGCAGAACAAGATAGAATATCAAATGGCTTGGAGAACAGGAATTGCTACTTCTCTTCGCTTCCACAATCAGCAGCCATCATAGGCAGGCTTTAGAAGGTTATCGTGGAAAATGATATACTGTGGGAATGAAAGGCAAACTTTCTCTCAATCTCTCTCTTGCTCAAATCTCTCTCTCTCTCTTTGTGCTTGCCTTGCAACCTCTAAAAGAACAAAACCTATTTTTAGTATCTTAAACAAGTGAAAGCAACTGCTTCCACTCCCAGCACTCTGCAACACAGAAAAGGTCTATTTATCAATATTTGGCTTGTGACTATTTTCATCAGCCTTATCTTGTAATTTTGTTAAACATGCATATTCCAAGATCCTATGCTATATACACTATACTAGAATTTCTTGTTTTTGAGAATTGAAATCATCTGACTTAAAATTAACACCAATCTTTTCTGGTCCCTGGAATTTACCAAAGATATATATTGTATGTGCATATATTGCATGTATGTATATATATGTGCTGCTGCTGCTGCTAAGTCTCTTCAGTCATGTCCGACTCTGTGCGACCCCATAGACGGCAGCCCACCAGTCTCCCCCGTCCCTGGGATTCTCCAGGTGAGAATACTGGAGTGGGTTACCATTTCCTTCTCCAATGCATGAAAGTGAAAAGTGAAAGTGAAGTCGCTCAGCTGTGTCTGACTTTTAGCAACCTCATGGACTGCAGCCTACCAGGCTCTTCCATCCATGGGAGTTTCCAGGCAAGAGTACTAGAGTGGGGTGCCATTGTCTTCTCCGATATATATATATATTATATACATATATATATATGTATATATATATATATACACACACATATGTGTGTGTATATCTTCCAGTTGATCAAAATATTAAATCTTACTTCCACATTCTGTAGCCTATTCCAGACTTTACATACCATGTCTTCTTCCTTTCATTTCCTCTTGTTCCCAAATTGTTCTAATCTATTTCCTTTGTCTGTCTCCAATAGCAATAATAAAAGCAATTAGTCTCTACTTTCAATACAATAAATATCTTTTTCTACACTAGAAAATTCTGCATAAGTTCTGTTTGAGCTCTCTGTTATAAGGAAGAGAAAGAACACGCTGGGGAAAGTTTTATGTGTAACTGGTTCATGTGTTGAAATTTTCAATCACATGTCAGGTACATAGACTGTCTGGAAGTGAAGGTTAGAGCTCATGTCTTTGATCCTCTCTTCATTTATTACATCTTAAAACATTCCTTTAAAAATATCATACCTTCCAAATCTCTAATATTTAAGTTGAAAGGAATGCAGCAAAAAGCTATATAAAATAAAACCAACAAAGTTTTTCACACTTGTGTCATATTGATCAATAGTACACATTTTAAAAAACTTTTTATTTTGTCTGTGGTATAGCTAATTAACAATGTTGTGGTAGTTTCAGGTGAACAGCAAAGGGACTCAGCAATACACACACATGTATCCATTATCCCCCAAATCCTTTTCCCATCCAGGCTGCCATGTAACATTAAGCAGAGTTCCATAGAACATAATTTTTATAGGGCTATAAATAGAGAAATATAAATGGATCTGATACATATATTTATTTCTACTACACTAAATATTCAAATAATTACTCTGGAAGTCAAAACATGTTCATCTCACCACATCTGGGCTCTTTTAGCAAAGCATTAAATTAGCTGCTAGCAAAGCTACAAAGCATAATAAAAATCAAAAGATACCATGGATTTTACTGAGAGACTGCTTTAGTTTGCAAAGATTGGAACAATGAGGATATAAACAGCAAGGGATATGTGAAAGTGAAAGTGATAGTCACTCAGTCACATCTGACTCTGTGATTCCATGCGCTGATGCCCACCAGGCTCCTCTGTCCTTGGGATTCTCCAGGCAGGAATACTGGAGCGGGTTGCCATTCTCTTCTCCAGGGGATCTTCCCCAGCCAGGGATCAAATCCTGGTCTCCTGTATTGCACACAGATTCTGTATGGTCTGAGCCACCAGGGAAGCCCTAGTTTTCAATTTACAAAGAAGATGGAAAAACGGCAGGGGATATAGATGTGAGTTATTCAAGACAAATCAGAGTTCTACAAAAAGACTGTCCTTGGAGAGGAAGGATCATGCCCAGCCCTACAGGTGGGCAAGGGAAGGATAAGGAGTTATGGGAGGCTTCTAAGGAGGAAGGTTCCATGGAAAGGTAAGCCTTTGAGCCTTGGTAAAGAAAGGTATGGTCTAAGCAAAGTACTTTCTTAGCCTTTCTACCAGTGAGTCATAAATTCTCTGAATGTCTCGGGCAAATGGAGAGTCTAAGAGCTGCTGAAAATCAAACCCTGACTATACCAAGGCACACAAGCAATCTGTCTCCTCTCCATCTTAAAAAACTAGCTGACATTTCAGGAGACATTCAGTAATGAACCTATAACTGAGGTAGCAGCAATTTCCAGGCAGCAGGACTAGAAAAATCCATGAGGGATGTTTCTGAGGTGAAAGAAGATTTGGGGTCTTGGTTATAATAATAATCAGAGTGAATACATTTGTCAAAATTCATTGATGATATGCTTGAGATCTATGAATTTTACTGTATGTAATTTTACCTAGATTTTTAAAAACCCTGTTGAATATTTTACATAAAACCTGATAGACTTCTTTTAACATTTTTTTAAAAATCCAGTGGGTCATGGAGCCCAAATGTCTTGAGGAAAAATTGATTTGGATAACTTGCTCTACTAGATAGAAAATCTTCTTGTAAAGATATATTCATTAAAATGATTTGGTGTGAAGAAATACAAAATGGAATGAATTAGTGAGTTCAGAGAGAGAAGTACATTTTAAAGGAAAACGTGGTACTATAGGAGAGTAAAAAAAAGACAAGCTTAAACATGATTTTTTGTTTGTTTAACTGGATATGAATATCCAATTATCACTATATGAATATAGTGAAAGTGAATGTCACTCAGTCGTGTCTGACTCTTTGGGACCCCATGGGCTATACAGTCCATGGTATCCTGCAAGCCACAATACTGGAGTGGGTAGCTGTTCCCTTCTCCAGGAAATCTTTCCAACCCAGGGATTGAACCCAGGTCTCCCACATCGCAGGCAGATTCTTTACCAGCTGAGCCACAAGGGAAACCCAAGAATACTGGAGTGGGTAGCTTATCCCTTCTTCAGGAGATCTTCCTGATTCAGGAATCGAACCAGGGTCTCCTACATTGCAGGTGGATTCTTTGTCAACTGAGCTATCAAGGACAGCCCATACTCTATTCATATGGAAGAGAGTAAATTTTAAATTCCACTCTACATCATAGTAAAAAATGCATTCCTGCTGGATTGTAGACTTAAATACTATGAAAAGTAAAATAAGAAAATATTCAAAAGCCAATAT
Source organism: Antilocapra americana (assembly GCA_007570785.1). Lineage (NCBI taxonomy): Eukaryota > Metazoa > Chordata > Mammalia > Artiodactyla > Antilocapridae > Antilocapra > Antilocapra americana. The sequence continues at coordinate 5,250,360 of ML660200.1, read as the reverse complement.
AAAATATCTCTGTAATCTCAACTTTGGCAAAGATTTCTATGTTTAAAAAAATATAGTAAAAACTAATGAACTAAAAAAAAAAATCCAAATTAAAAAGGAAGAACAAATTGAAGGTAGCCAAAACAAATCCAAAGATAGCAAAAAGAAGAAAAAATATGAGCCAAAATTAGTGTATTAGAAAAAAGAAAAGCAAGCAAGAGAAAACATGTATAAAGGTGTATTTTTTTAAAACAAAATAAACTTCCAGAAGAATTATTTTTAAAAAGAGAAAAGAGATATACAGACAGGAAGAGAGAAAAAAATGTAAGACTTGCAAGAAAGCTGTAAGTACAAACACAGCAGAGTTTGAAAAATGCAATGAGAATTCATCACAAGAAACATTTTGCCAACAAAAGCAAAGGCTTAGATTAAATTAAGTAATTTCTGGAAAAAATACAGAACTTAAATTGTGACACAAGAAGAAGTAGGCCTAGAGAATTTTCTTGATAAGTTCTACCACACATTCAAAAGTCTTATGAATTTTGCCTCATAATCAAGGAATAAATAACTCAAAAATTAGATAAATTCCATTGTAAGCAAAATGAGATGAAACAATCCTCAGATTATTTTGTGAGTCTACTTCATCCTTGGTAACAGAACCAAACACAGATATAAATGAGAAAGGAATCTTATTGCCCAGCTGCTGCTGCTGCTGCTAAGTCACTTCAGTCATGTCTGAATCTGTGCGACCCCATAGACGACAGCCCGCCAGGCTCTGCCATCTCTGGGATTCCCCAGGCAAGAACACTAGTGTGAGTTGCCATTGCCTTCTCCAACGCATGAAAGTGAAAAGTGAAAGTGAAGTCGCTCAGCCGTGTCCGACTCTTAGCGATCCCATGGGCTGCAGCCTACCAGGCTCCTCTGTCCATGGGATTTTCCAGGCAAGAGTACTGTAGTGAGGTGCCATTACCTTCTCCACTTATTGCCCAGACTCACTTCTAAATATAGACAACAAAAATTTCAAACAAAGCATTAGCAGGTAAAATGCAGAAGTGCTTTTCTATTGAAACAAAAAGTAAATACAATATATCTAAGAGGGCTTAACCCATAAATATAAAATTGCTTTCAATATTACAGTGCATTAATTTTTTAAATTAGCATAATCATATGAATTGCTAAATAAACAGAAAAAGCAAACTAACAATAGAAAGTTACTTTTCTAAATTACTGTGTCAGACATCAGTCTGGCTTTTCAACATCCTTGGTCTCTGCTTGTCCCAGCAGAGGGAGATTGTCTCTGCAGCATCTCTTGCTGCTGGATGTGATCATGTGACAGAATTCTGGTCATTAGATTGAGATAGGAAGAAATGTGCATATTTCCATGTTTGAACTGCAAAAGCTTGCCTTGTGATTTATGCGTTGTCTTTCTCCATCTGTTTACTAAATTGGCTACCTGCGTATCAAGACCCACAAAGTGGGAGTTAATGAGTATGTGCCAAATACCCATCACCACAACTAGCAAACAGAATTAGCTATCACAAAAGCAAGAAATAAACTCCCATATTTAAATTTTTCAAATTGTTTTAGCAGCTAAGGTTGTCCTAACTGGTATACTTGATAAGTGATAACTAAGTTTAAAGTGAGCATCTTGCAGTTTTATCAGTAAATAATCAGAATAAGTAAAAATAGCTTAAGAAATTTTCCAGATATAAAATCAATGTAGAAAAGTTTATTACAGTTATGTCCACTAACAATAAATTTCTCAAAATTGAATTTAAAAAGATAACATGTATTGTTGCAACAAAAGATAAAGAACCTAAGAATAAACACAAAAAAAGAGACACACATTGCAAAATTTATAAAACCTAATTTAAAGGTATTTTAAAAGCTAAATAAATAGAAAAATATATTATGTTCATAGTTGTAAAAACTCAATATTAGAAAAATACCAATTTTCCCCAAGTTATCTATTGGTTCCAAGAAATCCTCAACACAGCTGCAACCTGATTTTAATAAGATTTGAAAAGCCAAACTCTAAAATGTATATGGAAGACAAAAGAGTCTAAAATACCAAATACATTCTTAGAAAAGAATAACCAGAAATAAGAATTGCCTTAACCAATATCACTTCACTCTAAAACTATAATAACTGAAAAAAAGTGGTGTTAGCATACAAATAGGCTAATTAATCAAGAAAATGGAAAAGCAGGTATATGTAAATTAGGCCAAAATTAGAGATAATTGGTACAGTATAGAAACAATTGATTACCCATAAATATGTTAATAGATCCTTTGTGTCATATATCCACACATGCACATATACATATATACAAAAATTTAAAATGCAATGAATACTTAGAAGTGGAGTGAAAAAAAGTGAAGGAAAAAACATGATACCTAGAAGGAAAGCTAAAATAGTTGGAAGCTTGTGATTAAAAAGCATAAACCATAAAGAAAGAGCTTGATACCTTCAACTGTATAAAATATGAGAAAGTCTACTTATCAAAAGAAAATATATAAAGGAGCTACAATTGAGAGAAGATATTTGGAACATATATAAGTGACAAAGTATAAATGTCTAGGCTTTTGAAAAATCCTGTGAATCAAAAAATTGTCAACCAAAAGGTGTGGGAAAAGATTTTCAAAGAAGACCAAAGATGAATAAAAATATAAATGTAAGTTATCCACTTCATTATTAAGGAGGAAAATGCCAATTAAAAAACAATGAATAACATCTTTCTGATTTGATGAAGAAATTAAAGTCTACCAAAGGATGCTTCCAAAGAAAATTAAAAAAATTTATAACAAATGACTTCAAAAAGAAATTAATATTACCTAATAAATCTAAACATATACCCACCCTGGAACTCAGCCAGGCACACTTAATGTTCATAATATCCATGCCTGTGATGAAAAACCCACACAACTGTAAACTACCTAACATTGTTAAACGTAGGTGGACAGTTATATTGTGATTATTCACACAATGGAATATTCTACAGCCATGAAAATGAATGATCTATGGCTCCATGTCTACACAGCCAATTTTTTTTTTTTAATTTTCTTTACTTTATTGTGTCGGTTTTGCCATACATTGACGTGAATCCGCCATGGGTATACACATGCTCCCCCTCCAGAACCCCCCTCCCTCCTCCCTCCCAATTCCCTCCCCCTGGGTCATCCCGGTGCACCAGCCCTGAGCATCAATCCTGGGTACACAGCCAATTCTGAACAGCATTATGTAAAACAAAAAGTGCAAAGGGCCTAAGAACACATAAAGTTCCATTTGTTTACATTTAAAAAGGCAGAACTAGAAAACATATAGTTTGTAAGTACAAATTTAGCGAAGCTATAGTAAAAATGTGTGGCCAGTTGTTTAGTTGTGTCCTCCTCTGCAGCCCTATGGACTGTACCCCACCAGCTTCCTCTTTCCTTGGGATTCTCCAGCAAAGAATACTGGAGTAGGTTGCCATTTCCTCCTCCTCCAGGGAATCCTCCTAACCCAGGGATCAAATCCATGTCTCTGGCATCTCGTGCATTGGCAGACAGATTCTTTACCTCTGAGCTACCTGGGAAGCCATGGTAAAAACAAAGGAAATTACTAAATAAATGTAAGGCCAGGGGTTACCTTTGGGAGAGATGAAGGGGATATAATTTGGGGAGAGATATCTTGGATGTCTCAAAAATTCTAGTAATGTTCTAAAATGGATAATGCTATTCATAAAATTAATATTCTTTAAACTCTGCCTACTCTCTGTATAGGGCTTCCCAGATAGCTCAATTGGTAAAGAATCCACCTGCAATGCGAGACCCCGGTTCAACTCCTGGATCGGGAAGGTCTCCTGGAGAAGGGAAAGGCTAGCCATTCCAGTATTCTGGCCTGGAGAGTTCCATGGACTGTATAGTCCATGGGGTCACAAAGAATCGGACAGGACTGAGCTTTCACTTTCACTTTACTCTTTGTATGCTTTCTTTGTAATTTATTTTATTCTTAAAAATATTAATGCAAATAAAAGCTGAAAGTTTATGGAACAAAAACTATTATTCCATTGATATTATCTGAATTTTCCTCTTTATATAAATGGAAACTCCAGTTTTATTTATGTGTAAATTATTTGCACAAATTTAAGCCAAAAATTTTAGAAGAATTGATGTTATAACTAGAAATGGCAAACAAAAGTATATGTAAGTCTCACATTGACACTTAATAGAGCAGACTTCTTAAATTCTACCAAACAGCATTTTCAAATCTCTGAATCTGACAGGTACTGTACAAAATATTATTGTTTTTACAACATTTTCATGTGGCCTGTAATCACTATACATCCGAGTTTTCCAACCTGCTTAAAATATTCTTACAAAGTCTCGCCTTTCAGAGATACATTAAATAAGACCTGTCTCTGAATGTGGCTCAGGAGGAAAGAAATACCCATAATTTTTGACATTTGTGTGATTCTTTACAGGGTGTACAGATTTGAAATGTTACAGTGCCTACTCCAGCAATGGATGCCAGGGGAAAAAGTCCCATAGCTCATCGATGTATTTAATTTGTCTTACTCCAAAGGCCCCTGCCTCATCTCCTGTTCTTCGTATTTTCCAGAAGAATTTGTGCCCTGTGTATTCCTGTGTCTTTGTACTTGCTCTTTCCTTTCTTAGAATTTCTCCCTTTTCATTTATCTTTTTCAACTTGTTTGACATCTTCTCTTCCAGAAAGCCATTTTCAGAGCCCCTAAGAAGAGGCCACTGTTACCTCAAGCCAGGTCCCTGAACCACCAGCAACACTATCACCCGGAATTCATCAGAAATGCAAACTCTCAGACCCAGCCCCAGACTAGCTAAATTGGACAATCTGAGGGTGAGATCCATAGGGCTTTAATCAGCACTCTGAATGACTCTGATGCACATTAGAATTGAGAATCATTGGGTTAGACAAAAGTGATTCTTCATTTTGTTTCTATACCAACTTCAACTCACCTGTCGCTGAACACTCACCATACTGTGTTGAAATTCCACATTTGCCTGTCTGACTCTACATGTGACCCAAGGTATAGTCTGTGGTTTATTCACCTTGGTATCCGCAGCCTGGTTCAAGGGAGACACTTAGGAAATGTTAACTAAACTGTAAGAACTAAAAGTTTTCAAGATGGCAATCAGAGGCACAAAGAAGACAGATCAGTCTTTTGGGGCCCTGGGACTCATACCCATCTTACCACCAAGAACCCCATCTGAGAATCTCTTTCTCTGAAAAGTGATGAGTCATCTTAGGAATACATTCTTATTTGAAAATAAATATTGAGCCAATGAGTCTGTGAATGTTGGCTCCAAAGCTAGGCAAGTTTATTTGCCCAATCACAAATGTAGCAGGAGAGTGATGGTTTTGGATTCAAGGGAATCTATCCCAGCCAAAGGACTTGATGAGCCTTGAGTGTGTAGCACTGAGCCTAATCCTTTTTTCTTCTATCAGATCTGAGGTCATGAGCACCTGTGGACCACAAATTCGTAGCAAGGAAACTTCTGCACTGAACTTTGGAAGAGAGAGTGTGTGGCATTATATAGATCTGGAGGTTGAATTAGAATCATGGTAGATAATGGCTGAAAATAGTTGGATAACCTGAAATGAGGAGGATGCGGACACGTAAATTATGACAAGGTTATGTCTCAAAGTCTAAACAGGCTAGCATAAATTGCAAACATTCTAGAATCCAAAGGGACCTACAAAACTCAGCAGTAGGTATGAAGATCCTAGTTTTTGGCCCAATCATATACTTTTCGTAAATTTCTTTTGGGAACAGGAAGCTTGTTCACATTTAAGAATTTCAAAGGCAGGAAATGATAACAGGTAAAAAAAAAAAAAGGAACTGATAAGAACTGAGGTTGGGGGCATAAAGAATCTCAGGTCAGATGGAGGAGAGAATGGTTTTCACTAAGAAAAGCTAAAAGCTGATTAATAGCAATACCTCAGACCATCAATCTTATACCAGGAAGCAAATCTAGTATGTGTTGTAACCTTGAGATATTATCTCCTCATCAAGTATGTTAAGACTGCCAAACCCTGAAATCAGATGGTGACTGCTATCTATTAAAGCATAAGCTCATTAAATATAAGGTTTGCTTTTCATGTCTAATATTGAAATGTGGATGCTGTTAATTTTTCTCATTCAATAAATATCTGATCAATGCCAACTATGTAGTTGGTGCTGTGGCAAACACTGAGGCCCAAAAAACCATGTCAGATGTAGCCACTGCCCTCAAAGACATCACAGACCAGTAGACAAGGGGATGAGGTCCAGGATATCGTCCATCAGCTTCACATCATTCATTCCTCACCTCCAAACAAGGCTAATGCCTCACAAACTCAAGCCACTACTCTCCTGCCTAGACCAGAGTTTCCTAAATTTTCTTAGACTATAGTGAATCTGGAATTCATGATATTTTAGGCAAAACATATCTTATGTTTTTTTTTACTTAAATTAACAAAAATTATCAGCTTGTACTAATTCAAATAGTACCTCATGTTAGCATCTACTGTTTGTTCAATACTTATTTATTCAACCTTAATGTATTAAAAACTTACTTTGTACTAGTCCTTGTGCAAAACACTGGCAATATGATGGCAAACAGGAAAAACACAGCCCTGTCTCTGAGTCTCATGAAACTCTCCTGTGTGGACAAGTGGTGGGTCATGAGAACACTGGAAGTACAGAGGAAAGAGGAAGAATATCTACATGAAAAGAATGAGTGAGTCAAAAAATGAGGTGTTGGGTGAGTTGAATCACAAAGAATGAGTTGCTGCTTACCAGCAGACACTGGGGGCAGGGAGTAGTATGAGAAATTATTTCCGAGCTGAGAAAAGAAAAACAGCTCATTTGAGAGAAGAGCACCTCTAGACAAGACTAGTGGTTATGGCTGAAGATATTCAGGTCTGGACAGAGGCGAGACCAAAACCACAGGCTAATGAAAAGGTGAGCCCAGGCCAGTATTCAACATTGATCTCATAGGTAAGCAGGATCAACTGAAGGGTCTAACAGAGAAGTGACTTGTTCACTTTGCATTTCAGACAGCCCTCAAGCACTAGAGGTCTTGTGTGATGAAGTTCTTAAAGCAGGCATTAGCTAGAGACTTAAGGGGGTGTAGGGCAAAGAGGGCAGTTATTGGAGCTCTCCTGGTGTTCCTGATGCCATAACAGAATGCTAACCCTGCCGTTCTCTGTCCTCAGGTAGGGACAGCCATTCAAGAGTGGACACACACAGCAAACTGCCTGACCAAAGCCCAAGGGATGGTGGCTGGACCAGAGACCAGTAGGGTGGTAAACAGGCCAGTTATGAGAAGTGCTGCTTTGAAGGGTGGGAAGAGAAGTTGTGTCTCTGGACACCATTTGTATCTGTGTTGTGACACAGGATCTGTTCATCTCCCTGTTTATCACTTACCACATAATTTTTTCACTTTTACTGACATATAATTGACTTACAGTTCTGCATAATTTTATGGTATATAGCATAATGACTTAACAAACATATATTGAGAAATGATTACCACAACAGTTTAGTTAATATTCATCTTCTCATAGAGTTACCAAGAACTTATTTCCTTGCCATGAGAACGCTGGGAATTTATTCTCTTAGCAATGTTCAAATGTACCATACTACCGTCAGTGTCAACTATAGTCATCATATTGTATACTTCATTCCTCATACTTATTTATTTTAATTCAAAATATGTACCTTTTGGTTTCCTTCATTCAACTCTCCCACCCCCTACTCTCTTCCTCTGGTAACCACAAATCTGGTCTTTTAAGTTTGTGGGTTTTTCTGATTTGTTTTTTAAGATTACATGTTAAGTGAGATTGTATAATGTATATCTTTCTCTCTGACATATTTCACTTGACATAATTCCCTCAAGTTTTGTCCATGCTATTGCAAATAGTAGGATTTCCTTCTTCTTCTTCTTCATTATTATTATGATGATGATTATTTTGTGTGTGTGTGGTTGAATAGCTCACCTAGTGGCTCAGACAGTAAAGAATCTGTCTGCAATTCATGAAGCCTGGGTTTGATCCCTGGGTCGGGAAGAGTCCCTGGAGGAGAAAACAGTTTACCCACTCCAGTATTCTTGCCTGGAGAATTCCATGGACAGAGGATCCTAGAGGGCTATAGCCCATGGGGTTGCAACACAACTGAGCAATTAACTCACATTTATATATATATTGATGAGGCTTCCCAGGTGGTGTAGTCATAAAGCCAATGTAGGAGACATAAGAGATGCAGGTTTGATCCCTGGGTCAGGAAGATCCCCTGGAGGTGAGTATGGCAACCCATTCCAGTATCGTTGCCTGGAGAATCCCATGGACAGAGGAGCCTGGTGGGCTACAGTTCATAGGGTTGCAAAGAGCTGGACTCGAATGAAGCAACCTAGCACAGCACAGCATACATGTTGATAATATATATTATTTAGCTTGTGTCTATGTGTCCCTCCAACTGATGGACAATCCTAATTCTCATCAAGTTCCCTTTTTCTAGGCTTGTAGGTAGCCAATCCATCTTGCAACTTGTATCGGGAAATTGTGAAGTTCTGAAAACCTCTCAAAACTAGCTTTTTAGCTTTCCAAAGACATAGTAACAAACATATATATATATATACAAGATGCATACTCAGACAACAAAATGCATACTCAGACAACAAAAATAAGAATTCTCATGCAGGTTCTCATTTAAAGAATTTTTTATATCTTCTTTATAAGAAAAAGCTACATCTCTGACAAGGGAAGGACAAAGGCAATAAAGAAAAAAAGAGAAAGTCTCTCTTTAGAGACAGAGAAATAGATGCTTGCTGGCATATCTGTTTTTTTGTTGTAAATATAATACTTTGAATTATAGTACTTGAAGTGAAGAACTGAGTTTCCTGAATTCTGAATCTAAATTTAACATATTAATGAGACATTATATTAACCTCAGAGTATTGAGTATAAAAATAAGGGACGAACCAAAAACATTCAAAAGATTACAAAGTAGTTCAGAAGACCAATAAATAATTTAAAATGAATAAACAAACAAACAAGAAAAGTAAAAAAATGAGGCATTTGCATCCCTAAAGCTTTGACTTTTCATAAGTAAACCTAGTCCCCAAAATAAAATGCACCATGAAGGATCCAACTACCCACAGAAGGTGGTCTCTTCCTCTGGAAGGTAACTTCACTCAGTGATTTTCAAAGTTATTTTTCAATGAATGATGCTACAATTAAGTCAGGAGTTAGTAATTATTTATAGCAATTTATCAGAAAGAATAAATAATCCTTGGAATAAAGAAAAGTCTATAGTCTTAAACTGGCTTCCCTGGTAGCAGATAGAAGCCACCTGCCAATGCAGAAGACATGGATTCCATCCCTGGACTGGGAAGATCCCCTGGAGAAAGAAATGACAACCCATCCCAGTATTCTTGCCTGGAAAATCCCATAGACAGAAGAGGCTGGCAGGCTCAGTTCATGGGGTCACAAAGAGTTGGATACAATTTAGTGACTAAACAACAACAAAAGGTCGTATATATACAATAGCACTTGAGTATCTCATTTCTCGAGATTAAGAAGAACTAAGCAAATGAAACATTTTCAAGTACAGAAGAGAAATGGTATTGAAAATGATTTACTGGCTCTGGTTTAGTCAAGCAAGACTAGATAATATATGATTATAATAATATATTACCTAGCATTATGTCTTTTCAAGATGAATTATATAATAATTACAAAATCTATGATTTTTAATATATGGTAAAATTCCTAAGGTACAATGTGTTCTAATGGTACATTAGTGGTGAATATAAAAATAAGAAAGTGTAAAGTAATTTAGAACTTCCACATAATCCTTTCAAACTGCTGAAATATAAGTACATCTGTGTCCTGCCTTTTCTGAAATAATTTCATTAATTCTCTGTCCTGAAGATAGAACTTGTTCCTATAAAATCTGCTTCAAAAACAAAGCTTATTTTGTTGGGGATTTGGAGGAGGACACTTCATATCCCACTAATCATGATTTTTTTAAATGTCTATAAGCTTCTATTTCTTCTCCTTAAGGGAGCTGGTTAGGATAAGTTTTTTAAAGCTATGGAGTAGCACCAATGGAAAGACTATTGAATGTGAATTCAGATAATCTAAAGCTCTGGGTCCTTATACAACTTTTTTAAAGTTTAATGAGACCTCAATTTCTAATTGAGAACACATGCCTTTCAGAATTTTCTCAAGGTTTAGCATTTTTTGAATAGATGAAAAAGTGCTTAACAACACGTAACATGACACATGTGTCTTAACATTAGTATCATCACGATCAATAATAGATACTGATATATAAATAGCCCATTGTAGTGAAAGGGACCAGGGGGATGAGGAAGATGATATTTTCCATAAACTGCTAAAAGCTGAAGGTCAAAGGAACTATTTGAGAAACAGACATGGAATAATAACAATGTTCTACAACCTTGTCCTTTTTGTTAGCACAGTCAAAAATGAGCTATTTGCCAGACTTAAAATCTGCAGAAATTAACAACTTTTCACTTAGTATTAAGCTCATAGGGCTTCCCTGATAGCTCAGTTGGTAAAGAACCCACCTGCAATGTACAGGACTTTGTTCGATCCCTGGGTTGGGAAGATCCCTTAGAAAAGGGAAAGGCTACCCACTCCATTATTCTGGCATGGAAAATTGCATGGAATGTATAGTCCATCGATTACAGAGTCCGAGGCAACTGAGGCCCATAAACCCCAAAGACAAAATTTTCTATACCATAGAATAAATGATGCAGGCAATCTCAGTGATCCAATGAGATTTTTTGATGGGGTTTGGAATAGACAGGGAGGAGGATAGAAGCCATAAAACCCAGAACCTCTGTCTATACAGATATACTTACTTGCATTTTGCTGAATTTTTTACTTTAGTGAGCACTGTTTAGATTGAATGCCTTAGCAACAATAGAGAAAATAAAAATGTAGTAAATGGTTTTCTTTTGTTATTGTTGCTGTTGTTTTTGTCTCCCAATGTTGATTTTTGACACCTGCCCTTCCCCTAGTTTTAGCCCCTGAACACGGGTAAAACTGAGCCAGTCCTCAGTTCCTGGAGCATGTGACTTAGATTTAAGCCAAAGGGAATATCTTTCCAATCCATGATCATCAGTTCAGAGGTGGACTTACTCCCAGTTGAACTAATAATAGGCAATGAAATTTGATCAGAAACTTCTAGGGAAGACTAACTTAACTACTAGTATTTAGTGCAGAGCTACAAAGGCTGTCTTGCTTCCAAAGGAAGATGTTTTATCCAAATGATAATAGAGCCTGGTCAACAAGATGAATGTCAGGAAGAGGAAAAGAAAGAAACTAAATTCTGCAGCAAACTGTTTCTGAGACTTGTTCTTACCCATGGGATTTTCAGGTAAGCTCACCTTTGCATAAGCCAGTGTGCATCAAGTTTTCTTTGGCTTGCAATGGAAAAAAGGTATAAGTGATAGGGAAATACAAAATTATGATTATGAGAGCCAGAAAGTTGTGAATAATCAAAATTAACAGAATTAACAGAGATTTAAATTAATCAAATGCCATCAAAACCCATTCATATACTCTCAGGCAAAGACACAGTAAGAAATTAAACTAACCATGGAAACTTAGAGAAAAAATCAGATGCTACCAGGAATCCAAATATGCAGATGATCAAAAACTAAGCAAGCAAGCAAATGAAAACCAGATAGATTTAGTTAATCATGGGCAAGGCCAAATCAGACTAGCAGTTTAACATATATTTATTTGATGATTTTTATTAATAGTAAACAAGTGATCAAGAATCTATTGACTCACATGAATCAAAAGGACATGAAAGAGCTAATAATATAAAAATAATAAAAGTACAACATAAAAAATATAATAAAAGCCACCATTGATTGTTCCTAATGCTAGATATTATTCCCTGCAGTATATAGATAAATTATCTCATTTTATCTTCACTGGATCTCCATAAGATAAACACTGCCACCCACATTTTAGATAGATAAAGCCATGCCATAAAAATGTGGGCTTTGGAGTCAACCCTTGGTTTGTAGAAACTCTTTCCACATTATTCTCATTTATTCCTTCCCTGTGTTAGGATAATATATCATGCCTTTGACATGGAGATCACAGTGTGTCTACTATGGTGGGGAATATATTCTCATGCCACTGACAGTAATTTGCTTTGGCCAGTGGAATGTGGTTAGAAGTGACAGTGGACCAATTCTGGACTGAGCATGTATAAGCATCCCATGTCACTGTTCTCCCTCTTACACTCCTGAGAAGATCCGCCATGAGAAGAATATGTCCCAGGTAGTGAAGGCACAGACCTGAACTCAGCCAGAAGTCGAGAGTCCAGCCAGAGTCAACTGAGTCCTACCTTGGTCAACCAAGCCACATGCACATCCCAAGAATCAAGTAAATGTTTATTGTTGGAAGCCACTAAGATGTTCAGATTATTTTTGTCACAGGAAAACAGACATTGAAGCACATACCTGCTCACACCAGAGAGTGTCTTAAGGAGGTAACCATTAATCCAAAGGCAAATCAGATTTAACTGACAGGTGAGCTCAAGAAAGTCTTTGCATATGGTTGGGAAGAATGCTGGTTCTAAACCACTGACCCTCTTCATGCCACCAATAAACTGAATCCATCTGCTATCAGGCATGTTTGACAAGTGATTCAGGTTGCTGTTGGGAAGCATTAGAGTAAAACCTGGGTCTTATTACCCAGGGAAATTCAATATGAAATCCAGACTGCCCCTTCCTGGTTAGACTATCCCGTCATACTTTTTGTTTGCACCTGCAGACTATGACAAATAACATAACATCTAACTCTGGGTTCCTTTGAGACTCTGTTCATACAACATTTATCAAAATCTGTCTAACCCAGAGCTAGCACTCAGCAAACACAGACTCTGTCTAGGGTAGTCATGTCTGCCAGTGTTGTTTGTCCAAATCCTTCCCAATCACACTGACCTATTTTGGCAATGGGGTCCATCAGTGTAGTAAAGTGTATTTCAGCTGGGAAATATATTTGGCAAACATAACTCAGTTCAGAGATTTGGTTATTAGGTAAAAATTATGTTTCTGCCTTTTCTTTACTTGTTTCTTTAGATATCAGCATCACTCCTAATAACCAAGCCAAATTTCCACTGCTTTTTACAAGCATAACCTGACCACAAAGTTTGAAAGAGAGTTGAAAGTCTTTAATTTTAGCTAATAGAACTTTAAGTCTTTAATTGCAAGGATATATGAACTAAAGATATGTTTCACTGTTTTGTATTGGGATATAGCTGATTAACAATGTTGTGATAGCTTCGGGTGCACAGCAAAGACCATACATATACATGTATCTATCCTCCCCCAAACTCACCTCCCATCCAGGCTGCCACACAACATTGAAAAGAGTTCCCTGTGCTACACAGTAGATCTTGTCGGTCATCCACTTTAAATATAGCTGTGTGTACAGAAAACCGTAAGTTCCTTCTCTAAGTCTGTGAAGATTGTTCTGTGTTTCCTTTGCAAAGAAAGATGCAAAATAAAAGAAGGCATTACTCATCTGTCGGTGGTAGTAAATATCTTCATTTCAGAAACTCAAGTTTCTCCTTGAAGATGTCGACTTTAAATGGATTTTAAGGATTTATTTTCTTTTAGTTTTATTGATTCCCTGATTTGATTTCAGTGGCAAAAAAGCCAACAATGTCAGGCTATATCTTTGATAATTTTAATCAATGGCTTAGTAAAGTGAGATATGAATCACAGAGGTAAAATATCTCACAACAGTTTGGCTATTAAAAGAAAAAGAGAAGGCGAAACTAAGATGGCGGAGGAATAGGACGGGGAGAACACTCTCTCCCC
>ML660200.1:5201598-5231506 GCA_007570785.1 Antilocapra americana | reverse complement strand
TACAAGCAATAAATGCTGGAGAGGATGTGGAGAAAAGGGAACCCTCTTACACTGTTGTTGGGAATGCAAACTAGTACAGCCACTATGGAAAACAGTGTGGAGGTTCCTTAAAAAGCTGCAAATAGACCTGCCATATGACCCGGCAATCCCACTGCTGGGCATAGACACCGAGGAAACCAGAATTGAAAGAGCCACGTGTACCCCAATGTTCATCGCTGCATTGTTTACAATAGCTAAGACATGGAAACAACCTAGATGCCCATCAACTGATGAATGGATAAGAAAGCTGTGGTACATATACACAATGGAATATTACTCAGCATTAAAAAAAATTCATTTGAAGCAATTCTACTCAGATGGACGAAACTGGAGCCCATTATCCAGAGTGAAGTAAGCCAGAAGCAAAAACAACAATACAGTATATTAACACATATATATGGAATTTAGAAAGACAGTAACGAGAACCCAACATGGGAGACAACAAAAGGAATGCAGATGTATAGAATAGACTCGTGGACTTTGTGGATGAGGGTAAGGGTGGGATGATATGGGAGAAGGGCATTGAAGCATGTTAATTGTCATGTGTCTAATCAATCGCCAGCCCAGGATTGATGCTCGGGACTGGTGCAGCGAGATTTCCCTGGGGGGAGGGAGGAGGGAGGGCGGATCTGGAGGGGAAGCATATGTAAACCCATGGTGATATCATGACAATGTATGGCAAAAACAATAATAAAAAAAAGAAAAAGAAACAAACACTTCATTATGAGCCCAGATGACAGATGGTTATATCATTAAAATGTCCTTGGAGAAGGGAAGAGGGTGGGTGACAATGTGCCCTTCTCCTCTGAGAGGAGGGGTCAGTGCTCTGATGCTCTTGAAGTAAAGATGCAGATTCTACATGCAGCAAGTGAAGCAGCAGGAGCATCACTGTGTGAGCATTTGCTACAAGTAAACACTTTGATACACTCTTTATCTTACAAATCATTGAACTCATATGACTGGCCTATGAAATCAGCATTATTGCATTCTCTTGCAGAGAAATGCTTTTCCCATGATTACACGGCTACTTGATCCACATATTTACACCAAACACCTCATTAACATCTTTACTTTTATTTATTTATTCTTTCAATAAATATTTGTTACACTCCTATGTGCTAAACAAAATTTCTTGCTCTCGTGGAATTTATATTGTAAGAAGCATGAGGGAGACAGAGAGTATATGAATAAATAGGTAAATTCAGGTCATAAATGCTATGGATAGGGGGATAAAACAAAGTAAACAAGAACAGAGAGAATAGCAGAGGCTGATACTATTTAAGGAAGTGATCACCTTAATGAAGGCTTCATTGATAAACTGAAAGTTGAGCAGCTGCTAAGGAAGATGTTCCCTCCAGTCATGCAAAACAGAAGTATCAGTCACTCAGTCATGTCTGACTCTTTGCCACCCCATGGACTTCAGCCCACCAGACTTCCCTGTATCCAGGCAAGAATACTGGACTGGGTAGCCATTCCCTTCTCTAGAAGATCTTCCTGACACAGGGGATCAAATCCTAGTCTCCTGAATTGCAGGCAGATTCTTTACCAGCTGACTCACCAGGGGAAAATATCATCCTAGCCAGAGAAAGTAACATGTGGAAAGGATCAAAAGCAGGGCTATGTTTGTTTGTCTAAGGAACAGCATAAAATCAAGAGTGGCAAATGTGGTATGAAAGTGTTAGTTTCTTAGTTGTGTCTGACTCTTTGTGACCCCATGAACTGCAGCCCACCAGGCTCCTCTGTCCATAGGATTTCCCAGGCAAGAATATTGGAGTGGGTAGCCATTCCCTTCTCCAGGGGATATTCCTAACTCAGGGATCAAACCCAGGTCTCCTGCATTGCAGGTGGATTCTTTACCACCAGTGGCAGGGGATAAGATTAGAGAAATAGTGGGAAAGCATAGTACATGAGGACCTATACACCACTGCAAGAATTTGTCCTCTGAGTGATATGGGAGGTCACTGGCAAGTCTACAGAAAAGCCATGGCATGAGCTGACTTACATCCTAAAAGATTTGTTTTGGACTCTATACTGACAATAGTGAGTAAGTGTAGTGACAGGGACATCAGTTTGGAGACTATTGTGATTATCCAGGTGAGAAATAATAACATCACTGTGATTGCCATGGAAAAACCTGAAGGTAAAATTTAGTGATGGGCTGGATGTGAGATAAAATAAAAGGAGAGGATTTGAGGATTATGCTAAGTTGTATGGTTTAAACAACTGAATTGAGTACATTAAACCTGATGTAGAGCATGGAATTCTCCAGGCAAGAATTTGGGAGTGGGTAGCCATTCCCTTTTTCAGAGGATCTCCCCAATCCAAGGATCAAACCTGGGTCTTCCACATTGCAGGCAGATTCTTTATCATTTGAGCCATCAGGGAAGCCCATAGTGTTAAGAGATGGATTTAATATAGAAGCACCTAAACAGCCTAAGTGGTGGAAAGAATGAAGAGATAAAGAGATAGTGGATGGAGATAGTGGATGGACAAAAAGAGAGAAGGATGCTGAAACATCAAGGTAAATATAACTTGACACTGAGTTTGAAGATAAGGTTTTTCAGGGCAACGCAACAATCCTGAAAACATTCTATTTACCTGGAACTTTGAAAGTTATTACCAAGAACAGCTTTAGAGCTAGAAATAAGTAAAATGGCATTACTACATTCAAAAGTAAATAGAATAAAGTGTGAGTGAAGATGTTTATCTATTTTGTGCCATTGTCCAAAGTGCACTTCAGCTGATGGTGTTCATTTGTTTTCTGAAGACATGGTCCCACAGATGTCTGCCATGGTGAAGCATATATGTCTTTAGGACTTACAAACAATTACCTACGACAAAATTCATTACAGACCATCACTGTTACCGCTGATTGTAAAACTTTTTTCTCATTGTTGCATGTATTTTAACTTTTATCAACATTCCAAGCTGATTTGGAGGCTGCCCTCATGTCAAGGTCATTCAGATCATAATGGGGGCCGGGAATCTAAAAACGAGATGCCTATTAAAAAACAGAACTCCTTGTGTGGCTCAGAAATTATTTTCATGCACATCTTGAGCAACAAAATATCAAGACAATCAGCCAATCTCCCAGTATGATTTCTTTAGATGATATTGCTACTCAGTATATCAATTAATGTGTTATTTTGTAGGCTTGATAAGATAGTTATATGTTTAATGAAGTATTTGCAATAAAAGGTGGTAAATTAATTGATATGAACTCTTAATTTTATTTCTTGATTTATTTTGATGAGTCTCTTGTGTAATATTTTTAAGTGGATAGAGTTAATATTAAAGAGTCCTTTAGTAACTGGGAAATGTCTGAGAATTCTGGTTTAATCTTGGATTCAGGAAATTACTCTTCACTTAGCCTAAAAAAGATTTACAAAAGAAAATGAAGAAAAAGAAGACCCCGTGCCAGCCAAACTCAGATTGACTTTTCACTCCTTTATAAAAAGGATGTTTTCTTCCTCTGTCTTGTGTTTCCTCTTTATTTCCCTGGGAGAAATAGTATGAGAAAAATACATTACTCACAATAAGCCTGTGACTGAAAGAAAATAATAAAATCGAGTGATAGGTTACAAATGAGAAAAGAGTCCAGCAAATGAAATATCTAATGACAATGAAGATAAAGAGAATGTGTAGGAGCAGACAAAAAGAAAAGGTGGTGGGAGGGAAGACATATAGATTCAATCACAGACAGGGCCTGGAAATTAAATGTCCTTAACAAAAATCAGCTTGCTGACAGATATAAAGAAAATGGGGATTGCAGACAGGAGGGAATAAGTAATGCAGTCTTTTCCTTCACAGAGTAAAATCTGGCTTAGAGGGAAGAGGTCATTAATAAAGCTTATCCACTCACACAGCACTGAGAGAAATCAATCCAACATGGTCCTTCAGGGAAAGCAAAGCCCAGTGTTTGCTCGTCTGGCTGCATATCCCACCATAAAGCCAACATGTGGAAAGGGCTCTGGATTGACAAACAGGAATCTAGAATCTAATTCCAGGTCACAACTCACTAGTGTCCTATAAGAAATCCCTGGCCCTCAGCATCATCATCTATAAAATGGGAAAATCAAACTAAATGATTTCTAAGACTGCTTCTGGCTCTAGTATTTAATGACTTAGGCAATATGTTCCATTAAATATCTGAAATTCAAATCAAAAATGGTAGAAGGATAAACTAATCAAAGCCAGCCCTCTTGACCATTTTTTAAAATAATTTCTCTTCCTCTTCCCTTTTATTCCTGGAAATCAATCTATAAAAGCTTTTCTAAAAAATTCTCATTACCTTACTAACTTCTCCATTTTTTCATGTCTCATGATTTATTAAATCCCATCAGCCTGAAAATACCCATAATGAAAAGATAATGATTCTCCCTTGTGACTCTCTAGAATGGGATCACAAGATGTACAGAATTATCACTTACTACAGCAGTATATAATGCTGAAACAGAAGCTCCAATACTTTGGCCACCTGATGGGAAGAATTGACTCATTGGAAAAGACCCTGATGCTGGGACGTATTGAAGGCAGAAGGAGAAGAGGGCAACAGAAGATGAGATGGTTAAATGGCATCACCAACTCAATGGACATGAGTTTGAGCAAACTCTGGGGGTTGGTAATAGACAGGGAAGCCTGAAATGCTCAAGTCCATGGGGTCTCAAAGAGTCACACAACTGAGCAACTGAACTGAGAGCAGTTTCTATGAAATTCCAAAGTTTTCTATATCTGGAGCTTTTATTATTCCCTAAGATGTTAGTACTAAAACAGATCTGAGAAAACATCTAATGATCACTTCGCAAAGGAGTGATCAAATAATCTTTTGTAAAGAGCCACTTTCTTTAGTACATTTAAGACATGCTGCATTTTACAGATTAAAAGTGAATTTTTAATAACAATTTTTAAAAATTCAGTTTATCTGCAACTTTTCTATTTCATCAGTTACTTAAAAAAAATCTACACTTTCTACTCACATATTTCACCAAAATTACTTATACTTGTCAATTAAAGCCACTTAATTTTTAAAAATGATGATTTGTTTATGGGTATAAAACTCTAGTGCTTATAAGAAAATGCAATAATACAGTGAAGAGAGTCTAGAATTATATTGGTTATTAGTTAGTTTTG
The DNA here is from genome assembly GCA_007570785.1 of Antilocapra americana. Lineage (NCBI taxonomy): Eukaryota > Metazoa > Chordata > Mammalia > Artiodactyla > Antilocapridae > Antilocapra > Antilocapra americana. The sequence continues at coordinate 5,226,337 of ML660200.1, read as the reverse complement.
TTATCATTTGATGGACTTTTTAAACATAAAATATAGCAAACCCAAGCAACCACAGAGGTAAATTTCTCCCTTGTCATACACACTAACCATCACACTATAATTTATTGAGATGTCAGATATGTGTGTATACAATGTGCTATATAAATATAGCACATTCTTTAGAATGTAAAGAACAATAATTGAAAGAAGCTGAATGTTTATATGGATAACTTTAAACCAGAAACTGTTTTACAAAATGTCAGAACTTAAAAAATAAAGTTTCTGTTACCTGGAAAATTCACCTATTATCATGTCTCATTCTGACATGAGACTCACCCTAACCCTGCTCCCCAAGGTTCCACCAAAATAAGCTAGAAAAATAATGTTTTGTACAGTACTTCCTTTAAACTTCAAGGAAAGTTCTCTACTTTTCATAATTGTGGTTAAATGATTACATGGATCTTAAAGAAATTATTGACTTTGAAGTTCTTATCATAAATGCAATCTATAGGAAATTGCTCTAAAGAAACAATCATAGTTGGCTGCAAATACTAACACATAGTGATATATACACCTTATGTATAATTTTAAAGTTTTAAGTAACTATATATCAAAAGAGAATAAACTTAGATATAGAAATAGATATAATCCATATCATATAACAGTATGTAAAAAAATGGTCTCGAATTTTAATAAAAATGCTCATAAATCAAAAGTTGCCCAGAAAATACTGTTTAAGGGGATAAGCAAATTGCAAGAATAGGAACAGTATCATTCCATTGTTTTGTTTTGAACTGCACGTGGACTAAATACATAGCACACTGTTAGCAGAGGTTATCCTGCTGTGTCTACTTGAATACTTCTCTTCCACAGATCTCATCTGGAGACAGAAATGGCAACCCACTCCAGTCTTCTTGCCTGGAGAATCTCATGGACAAAGGAGCCTGGCAGGCTTCAGTGCAGGGGGGTTGCACGAGTCGGACACGACTTAGCATCTAAACCACCATCACCACCACCACAGATCTCATCATATGATTCAGCTGGCCTTTCTGTTCTCCAAGCCAGGTCAAGCATCTCAAACACATTATCTGGCTACAGCAAAAGTATACCTGTCCATTTTAGTTTCAATATATTTTTTTTATCTTCCTATAAGAAAACAAATTCAACTTCAAATAGATTGAAGAAATTGAGGTCACATACCACTCATTTGATCGGTCTTCTTTTTCTCAAACTGTCCATTAATTTTAAATATTTAAAACCTCAAGGACTCACTTCATAAGATCAGACTAACATAAGGGCAGTCATTTCAGGCCCAGTGCTAATCAATTTGGAAGAGACCATGACATAGACCAGAAAAAGACAGGACAGAACACTTCAGTATTACAGTAGTCATAAAGATTCATAACATTTAAAGCCACCAACATTTCTGAACAGGGAAAATTGAAACATAAGTAACTTCTAGAAAAGGGGGGGGAAACATTAAAAATAAATATCATGCAAATTTTAAGTGTGACATTACGTGGAAAGGGTAATGGCATTTGCACTGATACCCATGATACTTAAACACCAGCAGACTTTAATTTTTCGAAGTCAAAATTTCCTCAACTCATCGATAGAAATAATACTGCCAATTTCATAGGATTATGGTAAACCATAAATGTGCGGATGGTTCTACAGTACTTAGCAAGTACAAGAGAAAAGCAAGCACTTAGATGGTGGGTAATGGCGGCAGTACCTGGAATGATGATGTTAAAGGAATGACAGTAATCCCAGTGCTATTTTCTGTAGTCATGGTTGTTGTTGTTTAGTCATTAAGTCATGTCCGACTCTTTGTGACCCCCAAGGACCATAGCCCACCAGTCTTCTTTTGTCCATGGGCTTTCCCAGGCAAGAATACTGGAGTGGGTTGCTGTTTCCTTCTCCAGGAGACCCAACCCAGGGATTGAACTGCATTGCAGGAGGATTCTTTACTACTAAGTCACCACAGAACCCCAATAAATTAGTAAGTTATATATATTAGAAAATACAGAAGGAATATATATTTAGAAATATGATACTAACTTTGTCATTTAGAGAAGTGATTATAAACATTTTGGTATGTTTTATTCTCTTCCATTTTATTATAAATATATGTGTATATATATACACAAAATTGAGGCTTTTATATATACAATATTCTGTTCTGACTTTCTATCTCACATTATATCATAAGAATTATATAAAAATCATTTAACAGCCATATAATAATCCTGTATTATAAGCACCATAACTTATTTCACCATTCTCTTACTATTAGATATTCAAGGCAGCTATTTCTAAATTTTCACAATTTCAAAAATGTCTAAAAACCCCTTGCACATAATACTGTGGTTGTTTATTTATGACAAATCACAGTATATTGAATTAATGAGTCCAAGAGAACATTTGAAAGCTTTTGATATACACAATCAAATTAACCTTAATAAAGTTTGTGGTAATTAACATTCCTTTAAAAAGGATCTGAGAATTTAGATTTCATTATATCTTTGGTGGTCTAAATTTCTTCATATATTTAAAATAATTCCAAATAATATAGATAAAAATGCTATCTCATTATTGTTTTAAAGAAAATATTTTTATTAAGAATGAGATTGATCAGCTGTCCACATGTTTTGAGACCAATTCTTAAATCCATGCTTTGCACAGCACTCTTAATTTTTGGGCCAACCATCTGTCCTGGAAGCATGAATTCTGCCTCTACAGTAAGCAAGAAATCACTTTAATTTTATTCATTAGAACTGGTCACTTACTAAGCAACTCTTTATCATTCTTCTTCTAATTTTGACCTGACCCAGTGCTGTCTTGCAATTAATCCAGTCAACACTTAATTAAGGAGGTGTGTATTGATGGTAAACAGCCACACTATAATTTATAATGACTTTATTTCAAGAATTGTTTACCTATGGGAAAGTGAAGTTCCTTCTCTGTGAATTCAAACAGTGTCTATCAGAATCTCCAAATCAACCCAAATGGATTTGCCACAAGTGTTTTACATCTCAGATTTCCTCAAGGCAACAGACCAAAAGCACAATTTATGTGTAGACATAATAAACTGTTACTTGTTTCAATGTGATTTGCAAGCCACTGTTAAATCTTTCCTAACCAAAATAATTTATTTAACTTACCTTCTACAGTGTCTTAAATTTTACCATTATAGAGACCCTTTGGCTAGTGAATTTCAAAGCTTTCAGGCGTAAATTTATGGTGCCAAGAACAAGCATTAAAACATGAGGTTATTTTTAACTCACCTTCAGCCCAAGCTTTTTTGATCCATCTCTGAAGAAACTGTGTGACTGAAGAAATTGTATGTTGTAAGAAAGGATACTTCGGGATACAAAGCATTATTCTAGAGAAAGTAAGTTCTTAGTGAGATTCCAAAGTTAAGGATGAAAAGTTGGAAGTATACTCTGATACTAACACTCTATTAGGAAATAAATTTGTAGTGCCTGCTAAGGAGTTATAATAAAACATATGCCTAGACTAGACCCAAATATAGTAGGAAATACTATGGAAAAGAAAATGGCAACCCACTCCAGTACTCTTGCATGGAAAATTCCATGGATGGAGGAGCCTGGTGGGCTAAGTCCATGGGGTTGCAAATTGTTGTACACTACTGAGCGACTTCACTTTTGCTTCTGCTATAGTTATAAATGAAACCTCCAACATGAGTGGAGAATAGGAAGTAACATTACAGGTGTTCTATATTTTGCTACAATAGGGCACTGGGTCTCAAAATCCAGTGTGCCTTAGAAATTCCTGCAGGATTTGTTAAAACATATTTCTTAACCCAGAAGGTCTGAGAAGGGCTTGAATATCTTTATTTCAAACAAGTTTCTAGGTAGTGCTGGTGCTTCTAGGCAGGGACCACACTTCTAGAACCGTTGGTCTAGGGTGTTAGGTGCCATCCCCTTATTGGACAGAAGAAACCTTGCAAACAAACATGGAATTTCAGAAGTCTATTATCTTTCATATCTTTAATCTTTGGAAGATTACATGCATTCAAACTGTTCTTAGACCTCTACAGTATAAGGCCTCATATAATACTGTTATAGCACAAGAAGTTCTTAGAGAAACTCTCCTGAATTCCTCAGACTAAAATTTTCAGATTTAGCAAAATAAAAATCATATATAAAGACATATGTATGTGAAAAGAAGAGAAGCAAAAAGCAAAGGACAAAAGGAAAGCTTTTCCCATCTGAATGCAGAGTTCCAAAGAATAACAAGGAGAGATAAGAAAGCCTTCCTCGGTGATCAATGCAAAGAAATAGAGGAAAACAACAGAATGGGAAAGACTAGAGATCTCTTCTAGAAAATTAGATACTAAGGGAACATTTCATGCAAAGATGGGCTCAACAAAGGACAGAAATGGTAGGGACCTAACAGAAGCAGAAGATGTTAAGAAGAGGCGTCAAGAATACACAGAGGAACTGTACGAAAAAAATCTTCATGACCCAGATAATCATGATGATGTGATCACTCATCTAGAGCCAGACATCCTGGAATGTAAAGTCAAATGGGCCTTAGAAAGCATCACTACAGACAAAGCTAGTGGAAGTGATATAATTCCAGGTGAGCTATTTCAAATCCTGAAAGATGATGCTGTGAAAGTGCTACACTCAATATGTAAGCAAATTTGGAAAACTCAGCAATGGCCACAGGACTGGAAAAGGTCAGTTTTCACTACAATCCCAAAGAAAGGCAATGCCAAAGAATGCTCAAACTACCACACAATTGCTATCATCTCACACGCTAGTAAATTGATGCTCAACATTCTCCAAGCCAAGCTTCAGCAATACGTGAACCATGAGCTTCCAGATGTTCAAGTTGATTTCAGAAAAGACACAGGAACCAGAGATCAAATTGCCAACATCCGCTGGATCATCAATAAAGCAAGAGAGTTCCAGAAAAACATCTATTTCTGCTTTATTGACTATGCCAAGGCCTTTGACTGTGTGGATCACAATAAACTGTGGAAAATTCTGAAAGAGATGGGAATACCAGACCACTTGACCTGTCTCTTGAGAAACCTGTATGTAGGTCAGGAAGCAACAGTTAGAACTGGACATGGAACAACAGACTGGTTCCAAATAGGAAAAAGAGTATGCCAAGGCTGTATATTGTCACTCTACTTATTTAACTTGTTTGCAGAGTACATCATGAGAAACCTTGGGCTGGAAGAAGCACAAGCTGAAATCAAGATTGCCAGGAGAAATATTAACAGCCTCAGATATGCAGATAACACCACCCTTATGGCAAAAAGTGAAGAAGAAGAGCCTCTCGATGAAAGTGAAAGAGAGTGAAAAAGTTGGCTTAAAGCTCAACATTCAGAAAACTAAGATCATGGCATCTGGTCCCATCACTTCATGGCAAATAGATGGGAAACAGTGGAAACAGTGTCAGACTTTATTTTTCTGGGCTCCAAAATCACCGCAGATGGTGATATTGCAGCCATGAAATTAAAAGATGCTTGTGACTTGGAAGAAAAGCTATGACCAATATAGACAGCATATTAAAAAGCAGAGACATTACTGGGTCAACAAAGGTCCATCTAGTCAAGGCTATGGTTTTTCCAATAGTCATGTATGGATGTGAGAATTGGACAGTGAAGAAAGCTGAGTATCGAAGAATTGATGCTTTTGAACTGTGGTGTTGGAGAAGACTCTTGAGAGTCCCTTGGACTGCAAGGAGATCCAACCAGTCCATCCTAAAGGAGATCAGTCCTGGGTGTTCATTGGAAGGACTGATGTTGAAGCTGAAACTTCAATACTTTGACCCCTTCATGTGAAGAGTTGACTCATTGGAAAGATCCTGATGCTGGGAAGGATTGGGGGCAGGAGGAGAAGGGGATGACAGAGGAGAGATGGCTGGATGGCATCACCGATTCGATGGACATGAGTTTGGGTAAATTCTGGGAGTTAGTGATGGACAGGGAGGCCTGGTGTGCTACGATTCATGGGATAGCAAAGAGTCAGACACAACTGAGAGACTGAACTGAACTGATGCATACATAAACATATGTGTGTACATATACACATACTCATGTATGTGCACATATACATATATATCTAAGACACAATTAAATTAAAATTTCATATAAATAATAATATTTTAATAGTATACCCCATGCAATATTTACCTGAAATTCAAATTTAACTAGATATTCTGTATATTTTCTGGCAAACCTATTCCTGAAAACCCAATGTGAGAAAGCTTCTAGAAAAGTAGAATGCAGTAATTTCCATCTCCTAAATCAGAGACATAAAGAAATTTTAAAAGATGATTCCAGAAATACCACAGTACTGATTATGAGTACTTTGTGTTTTGTTTTAAGTATTTATTGATTCATTTATTTTTGGCTGTGCTGGGTCTTCATTGCTGCATGTAGGCTTTCTCTGGTTGCAGTATTAGAGAAACTGCGTGCACTATTTTCTCTAGTAATGAGCAGGGGCTACTCTCTAGCTACAGTGCACAGGCTTCTCACTATGTGTCTTGGGTGTGTGTGCTCAGTAAATGTGGTGCACAGGTTTAGTTGCTTCATGACATGTGGAATCTTCCCAGACAACCAATAGAACCCACGTCCCCACATTGGCAGGCGAATTCTTAACCACTGGACCACCAGAGAAGTCTCTGATTATGACTACTTTGAATTAGCTATCTGTTTCTCAAAGGGATGGTGCTTGGTAGTGTTTAGCAAGCTGCAGAAGTAACATGGCAAAAGGAATAGAGGCCTAGAATTGAGTATAAAGAAACCAAGAAACTGAGTTGGATGAGACTAAAACTGTGCCACACCTCCCCACTCTACCATTTGACCTTGTTCTCTCATAGTCTTAAGCACTCCAAACAGCACAAGGAGGGAAAGCTGAAAGTAGTGTGAGGCTGTGCCAGTCCATACCCAATAAGGAATATTCCAGGGACTTTAAAAAACTGAACTTAATGAAAAGATTTTGTTGAAAGTATATAGAAGATCTGGAGGAGTAAAAGAAGAAGAAAAGTGTATCCCAAAATTCATAATGGAAAGTGGCTGCTAAACTCTCATAGGGCTGAAGAAACAAGAGTCTATTCCCACCTTGAGCCCATAATCTCTGTCCCTTGAAACTGCTGTGTGTGAAAAAATCTAGAAAAACGGTATAGATAATCTTATTTGCAAAACAGAGATAGAGACATAGAGATGGAGAACAAACATATGAACACCTCAGGGGGCAGGGGGAAGGGCAGGAGGGGAGAATGAGTTGTTGACATATATACACTATTGATGTTATGAATAAAATAGATAACTAATGAGAACCTACTGTATAGCTCAGGGAACTCTATTCAATACTCTGTAGCAATCCAAATAGGAAGGAAATCCAAAAGAGGTGATATATGTATGTGTATGGCTATTCACTTTGCTGTACAGTGGAAACTAACAAACATTGTAAAGCAACTGTACACCAATAAAATTTAAAAAAATAAAATAGAAACTGCTGTGACTGAATTGAGTTACCTTATCCTAAATCAATACACACAGCCCACCAGTAACCATTGCTAACGTCTCCACTTTTTCTGCCAATGCAGAAACTAAAAGAAAATGGCTTTCCCTTTCTCTTGACTTCCATTCTCACTCCAGGGTTTCCCATTGGCTGAACATGAAAGGAAGTCAGCTGGCAAGAGAATCTGGAAAGAAATGGTTTAGTCTTCTAGCCTCCTCAGGCAAGGGAAGAGACTAGAAGGGTTAATATGTAGCTGAGAGAATGGTGTCTAGGCACCATTTGGCATGATCCACTCCTGGCAACACGTTTTCATGCCCACCAATCTTTCTTTATTTCAACTTCCATACAACATCCTTCAGAATAACAGGTTTTCACACAGAAAGCAATTAATACTTATAAATATGAATATACACTCATTCCTTTCATTTCCCCACTAAGTCAAGCAATAAGTACATATCAGTAGATTAATCATTTCTCTCTGCAAAGGTGTGCAATGTTCCCACCATGGTAGATACAAAAGAAGTCCACTCTTATCTATGCACTATTTAAGAAACTTCAAATGTGAGGTATTAGGCAACTTTCTCTTCTGCTCTGCACCAAAGAAAGAAGAGCTACCAGAGTCCAAGGTTTGTATTTTAGAAAGGAGAAAGAAAAAACTTACCAACTCTCTTAAGGAAACTAGACAAGGTTACCAGTCTACAAAGCCTGAAAGATATTATACTGGCATTTTGTGAGGTAGGACACCATGGAAGCAATATATCAGGGAGTCCTAAGTAAGGGTTTGACTTTTGGTGCCCTCTCTAAAGTCTTGAACACACTTTAATTATCTTTGAGTTATGAATGATATTGAAGCCAATTAGAATAAGGTTATAGTTTCAAGGGTGGACCCATAAAAAGGAGCCTCTTATTCTTACAGCAAACACCAAGAGGGTCTTTAGACATAAGATTTCCTGATCTAGGACCTATATATAATCAAGAGCCCTGCTTCTCCTTGTCCTTAGCTAATAGAAATTGAAATTATAATGTGGATATTATTATCCCTCCATGAAAAAAAAATTAATGGATGTCCTCATTGTCCTTCATCCTAGAAATGTATCTTGGCCAAAATAAAAGACAAAGGAGTCCTCCGATAAACTTGGTTAGATGGAATCAGTGTCCCAAAGGGTCCCATCTTCAAGTTATCATTTTGTTGTTGTTGTTTGCCATCGTTCTTTTCTACAACTCCAATTCCTCCTTAGGGCTCCCACTCATTAACTGCAATACCACTCTACTCCTGCCATTAGTAAGAAGTTGTTGATGATACATCCTTAACTATGACTTTGGTCCCGTTTTCTACCATGCTTCATCAAATACCTTCATGTACTGCTCCTGCGCTCCTCATCCCCAACCCTAAAGGAGACAGCTGGGTCCTTATGAAATTCTCTTGGGAAATGACTTTTAATGTGCCACCAAATCCCTAGTTCAGTATTCTTTCTCTGATCCTTAAAATACAAAAAATTCAGACTGTCTAGTCTTTCCCTTTTCATCTGCAAAAAGCCTTACTTTGTTGACCAGTTACCCAGGTGGTGATCTTCTGATTTATTCCCTGAAGCATCCATGTTTTGATATTTTTTTTAATGAAATCTTAAGATACACCCTTCACACCTAAACTACCAGCTGCATCCCCACAGCAGGCATCTCCTTAATGTGACAGGCAAGCACATTATGCTAAGTAGATAATCACAACAATTAACTGAAAAGGTTATAATTTCGTCCTGTTGGGTACAGTTGGCCTGTCAAAAATAATTAGGTTAAAATAGATCTCAAGGCTCCCTCTGCAAAACTGAGAGATTAAAAAAAAGGAAAGAAAAAGAAGACAGTTAAGAACTTTTAAGTTGGCAAAATTAAATGTTCTGTAATTTCACTGTGGGCTGATGCTAGAGAGATATTTAATAGAAGAGTCCAACTCAGTTGGAAGTGGTTTATTTCTGTTTCAGTGATTCACAACATAGATATGGGGGGGGAAACTATATGGCAGAATTTCAAGGCAGAGGGCTGGCCAAAAAGATAATCTCTCAACGTTGACAAGCAAATGAGAAAAAAACATAGAAACAGTTTTCTGAACAGTTCTGAATTCTACCTTCAGTTTTGCTTGCCCTTATAGTTGTTTTTTTCATTGATCCAGGGCCAGCTGTTTATATCCTGGCCTCTTGCTTCCTCTCACAGTCTAATTATCTGTGGGATTTGGAGCTCTTTAATTTGTCTCTTTAGTCTCTACTTTCAATACTAATAAAATTAAAAGCTCAAACTGAAGTGCAAAAGTATTACCTAGATTCATCATTCTTTAATTCTACAAAAATTCTCTACACCAAAGATGAATGAACAAACTTTAGTGACAGAAATTTGAGGCAATCACAGCAGGATCACTGCCACAAGAAGAGAGGTTTTCTATTGATGTCATTTCTTTTCATTTCCTTCAATTCCCATTTTATTTCCTGCTATTACAGGTAGAATATAGATCATCATTATCTTCAAATGCTCACCCTCAGAAAACTTTCAGTATAGCTAATGAAGTAAAACTGAAACACATGACACATTTAGGAAAACAAAATGGAGTGGACAAAATACATGAAAGTAAATACTACTATATCAAATTCTAACTAGTCTAGGAAATGGAAGATCACCATGATATCATTGACCACTTGGAAATGTCATTAAATGTTTTTTTATATCCTAAAACAAGCCATGTATGTTGTATTTAAATAATTTGGACCCTTACATAGTGTGAAAGATCACAAAATTTCAAGAAGAGCAGTATAGACACAAATTTATAAATGATGCTTCTTTTCTCAGATTCTATTTTTACATGTTTTCTTCCTGTTTTTTAATACTGATAAAATGTCCATCCTGGTTTTTCTTCCAGAATGAATCTAAGAATGTGCTCTCTGTCTTTTGAATTTACTTCTCTTCAAAAATTTATCCACCATAATTTTTATTATCTTTTGCCAAGTCATGATGACCAAAACATGTTAAATTTCCTATTTTCAACTTCTAAATCTGTATTTTTGACCTGCTTTTTTTTCAACTGTTATTCATGCTTGCTATCAAAGAAATATATTGTAGTACAAATCATACCAAGCCACTCTGCATGATATGTTCTTTATTCATGAGCCCTGCCTGCCAGTAAACTAAGACCTCCATAAACACAAAAATTCTGCCAAATTCATCTTTAAACCCAAGCCATCACCCCAGTCCCAGTGAGTAAATAACATTCAAAAAGGAACAATGTTCTTATTCCTTTTTCTGATAATTGAGGTCAGATGATAATTGGAAAGGACCTTTTATCTCACATGATAATAATTTTCAGAGTATGCTATTTCTAAGGCCAGTTAACTGAGCAATACAGTGAGGTCATCAAGAACTCAGGTTCTATTTTCCTCTACTGTCCTCAGCAGATTGACTTTATCCTCAGACTAGATTTGTCTCTTTTTGTAAGATAGCAGCTCCCAGTTCCTGATCTCCCCTACAAATAGGAAAATGAATGAAAGAAATTTTAGCTAAAGTGTTGTGAGGAAAAGTCTTTTGGCATATTGTTAAAAACTTTTCTTGCCAATCAAAATAGACACCAAAAGCAAAGGTCATTCTCCTCGGTTATGTATTTGTGTTCTTCATCTGGACTTTGGAACCATGGCTGCCACTTTACAACCCCAAGCATATCTAACTTGAAGACAAAACCCACATGTTGAGAAAAACATAGTAGAAAAATCTTATAATCCCTGCTAATTTAATCAATCTTGGCAACTGTCAACCACAGGACCTAACTATGTAAGATAAATTTTCTTTTTATTTCATTGTCTAATGTTTTTATCTTATTTACTGTCAAAATCACCAGAAGAAATATAATATTTTATTAATGAATGAATAATTTCAGTGCTGTAAAAGTCATTGGCACGTATAAAGGAATCCAGATATTTCATCTAAACCAGAGTTTCTCACCTACAGCACTATTAACATTTGGAGCCAGAAAATCGTTTGTCATGGGGTGATGGAATGTATTGTATGATGTTTACCAGCATCCTTGGCCTCTACCTATAGAGGCCAGTAACTAACTACCCACCACTTGAGTGTGATAACCAAAATGTTTCCAGAAATTGCCAATAATCCTCTAGGGGGAATATTTGACCTCTGTAGAGAACCACTGGGGCTTCCCAGGTGGCACAAGTGGTAAAGGACCTTCCTGTCAATGCAGGAAATATAAGAGATGCAGGTTTGATCCCTGGGTTGGGAAGATCCCCTGAAGGAGGGTGTGCAACCCACTCCAATATTTTTGCCTTGGGAATCCCATGAACAGTGGAGCCTGGCAGGCTGCAGTCTATAGTGTCACAAAGAGTTGGACACAACTGAAGTGACATTCAAGGAAGCAGAGAACCATTGGTCTAAACCTGTTATTTTATGTTTATACAAACTTAGATTCATAGGATGAAGTTTCTTTCTTCAAGAAACTCTTTCAAGATTACACAACTATAAAGTAACAGAAGGAACAGAAATCCACCTGTACTAATTTTCAAAGGATGTTCACGGTGTGGCTACTCTTTTTTCACCTATGGGTCACTATGTTTAATGAGTTAAGGAATAGTGTGTGAATAAAATAATGGAGCTGTATTAGTATTAGCTTTATTGTTGGTGACCAAAATAAGAATTTCAAACAAGATGTTTTTTCATCACATAGACTCAGGTCTGGTAGGAAGAATCTGTTACGAGTATCCTGGTTTCTTCTAACTTCTTCTCTTACTGCAGAGAAGTAAGCAAGAGAGTTGTTCTAGCACTGACCATAATACGCTCATTTGAGTCAGTGGGAAATCAGCCCTGAACATTCACTGAAAGGACTGACGCTGAAGCTCCAATATTTCGGCCACCTGATGCGAAGAGCTGACTCATTGGAAAAGACCCTGATGCTTGGAAAGATTGAAGGCAGGAGGAGAAGGGGATGACAGAGGATGAGATGGTTGGAGGGAATCACCAACTTGATGGACATGAGTTTGAGCAGGTTCTGGGAGTTGGTGGTGGACTGGGAAGCCTGGTGTGCTGCAGTCCTGCCTAAAGCCCAGTAGATCTTCAATACGTGAATTCTCCTTCTGCTTTCAATCCTCATTTGAAATTGATTAAGAACTATAGCTAGCTGTTCTGTTAATAAAAGGAAGAATTCAATTATTCAAAGACAGTAGCAAAACCCAAATGCAACTAAACTAAGTTATAATTTAATGCAATGTTTCTGGTATTTTTATTAAGAGAACTAGGGGTTTTATCTCTTTATTCTATTTCTGACAGCACTTCCATGTGAAATGTCATCGTTATTAATTTGTTTAATTCTAGAGTTGTATCATGCTGCTTTCTGACACTAATCCATCATATCTGCTGTGCTTACAGCGTTTACTTCTAAGCCAGTTTTCCCTCAAAACAGTAGGAACACAGTACATTAGTATTTTTTTTAATCTCATGCTCATTTCATGGCAGATGGGGTAGGAAATATGTTTCATGACAGATGGTTATTAAAGAAGCTTGCTGGTCAATCACAACCCATGTGGACTTTTTGCTTACAAGTCTGATCATGCACTGGAAGGTTACATTTAGGAAATCCTCAGAATAATTTACATCATTTTCAACAAGTAAAACTTGAGGCTGAATTACTTTTTAGTTTCTTATTTATAAAGAATAATGTCATTTAAGTTTTTGGTGCTTAGGAAACTATATATCAAGAAAAAATACTATTATTATTATTATATTATTATATATTATATAATAACATATTATATAATATATTCTTGGTGCTTAGGAAACTATATATCAAGAAAAATACTATTATTATATTATTATATAATAATACTATTATATATTATATAATAATACTATTATTATTATTATAAATACTATTATTATCATTATTCTATTGATTCAGAAAGTTTTCACTGAGTATCAGATGTTGTTCTAAATGCTCAGGAGTATTGCATCTTACTCGGCCAAATGAAAGGTAAGGCTCTTTAGATATGCATCATCTCCTATAGAAGGTGCTTTCAGACACCTAGGCTGAGGTCGGCCTTTCTCTGCACTCCCACAGCAATCTACCCAAAACATTCTCATGAAACTTTTCACACAGAATCACAGTGCTCTTGCTTGTCCTCTTAGTTTGCAAGCTTCTTGAAAAGAGGAATCATCTTAGTTATCTCTCAGTACTTGTACTTAGCAAGTTCGTTGGATGAATAAAGTAAAAAAATCACAAGCGAAATTTACAACTCATATCTTTTAAAGTCTTTCTTGAATTTGTTACAGTATTGCTTCTGTTTTTTACATTTTGGTTTTTTGGCCATGAGTCATGTGGGATCTTAGCTCTCCAAACAGGGATTGAACCCACACCACCTGCACTGGAAGGCAAAGCCAACCACTGGACTACCAGGGAAGTCCTGGCAACTCATATTTTATTTAATTCAACAAAAATGCAAACTATAGGAATATACACTCATAATTACTCAAAGAAACAAGGAATTATGTAGATTAGAAAAGTCAGGAAAGGCTTGAAGAAAAAAAATAATGAAAATCTTTTTCTAAATAAAAGCATTGGCTCTGAACCATTCTCACTACTCAAGTAAGCTTCAACTCATCTGTAACTTGTATTATCAAAGGAATATACAGCTCTGAGATAGTCAACTCTATTTTCAGCTAGTGAAATTCTACCACATTTGCAACTTTTGAGAGCTAGTTCTTGAAAAGTTGCCATTTGCTAAAGAAATGGCCATGTAAGAGATACTTGCTTGAGTGGCTACTGCTTTCTCTTTACTCTTTTGGATACATTGTCCTGGGATGGCTGGATTCACACTGGCTGATAGGCTGGCAACTCTGTCGCTGCAAATATCACTAATAGATCTGATCAGGCAAGACTTCACAGTGCCCTGGTAGGAGATGAATCAAGAATGATGGAATGATAAACTACTTTGTTTTATAACAAAATATTTAAACCAAGTGAATTATTATGCATCTTAGCACAATTTGCAGACATTAAATTTTTATAGTGGAAATAGTTAAAATGACTTCAAAAACGTGGTGATTTTTCTCTAAAATTCCATATTATGTTCAACTTCACATTTATTTCTAATATATTATTATGAAAAACACCCAGAATTTGAGGAACAGTATTGTGCAGTGATCACACTAATAGATTGTGAAGTGCTTTATAGGCAGGTGGCAGAGCACTAGAGCAACCAGTAAAAATGTCTGCCTCCTTTCCTTCTCTCCATCATATCCTTCATTATTTTATTTGCAATTGACTATAAGATGCACTTTGTACTTTTACCCATCTAACTGTAAGTGACACTTCGGGAAAAAATTATTTTGCATTTTTCTATAAAAGATCTGACCAAAGCACAGACCTATGTTTCATTCATTTCCTTTCCCTCTTTCTTTCCTACCAGTCATTTTTTATTCAGTGGGCATTTATGACACTTACCCTGTGTACAACACCATGATGAGTCATGCAAAAGGCAAAGTAAACATATATATTCCTTTTAGGTCAATCTTGTTTGAAATGTTAACTGAAATATTTCGTGTTGCTCCAAAATTGGTGACCAAAAACCAACAGTGAAGGAAAAGGCATGAAATGTTCATTATTCCAGAGAGAAACCTAAACAACCAGTGGGAGATGCAATGTTTTAAATATTTGGAAAGGCCATTAAACAAGTTGTGCTGCTCCATCTCAGTTACTGCCCATTTTCTATCCCATTTTGTGTTTGAAAATTGGAAGAGCTAGAGCGAGGATAGGCATGTTGTCGCTATGAGATATTCTCTATCTGTGACTGCTCTTTCTTGCCTTCCCACAAAGGACAGTAAAAAGTGTTTCCTTTGCAGGAAAGTAGAGGAAGAAATCTCTTAAGAAAAAAGACTGGGCAAATCTCTAATATTTGGGGTGCTAAAGAGATGACCATTAAATGCAATGTAGGGTCTTGGATTAAATCCTAGAACTGAAAAAGACACTAATGGAAAGTGGTAAGATTTGAATACAGAATGTATGATTAAAAGTAATGTAAAAACTTTCTAACTTTAACCATTTCACTATTCTTATATAACATATTAAGATTAAGGGGCATGGGATAGCATGTATCCAAAAGTTCTCTGTGTTAATGTGCATCTTATCTGAAGTCTAAAATTAAGTCTTATGTCAATTTAAAATAAAAATAATTGGTTTCAGTTCAGTTCAGTTGCTCATGTCCCACTCCTTGTGACTCCATGGACTGCAGCAGGTCAGGACTCCCTGTCGATCATCAACTCCTGGAGTTTACTCAAACTCATGTCCATTGAGTCAGTGATTGCTATTTAACCATCTCATCCTCTGTCGCCCCCTTCTACACCTGCTCCCAATCTTTCCAAGAATCAGGGTCTTTTCAGTTGACTCAATTCTTCTCATCAGGTGGCCAAAGTATTGGAGTTTCAGCTTCAACATCAGTCCTGCCAATGAACACCCAGGACTGATCTCCTTTAGGATGAACTAGTTGGATTTCCTTGCAGTCCAAGAGACTCTCAAGAGTCTTCTCCAACACCACACTTCAAAGGCTTCAATTCTTTAGTGTTCAGCTTTCTTTTTAGTTCAAATATCACATCCATACATGACCACTGGAAAAACAATAGCCTTGACGAGACGGACCTTTGTTGACAAAGGAATGTATCTCCTTTTTAATATGCTATCTAGGTTGGTCATAACTTTCCTTTCAAGGAGTAAGCGTCTTTTAATTTCATGGCTGCAGTCAATATCCGCAGTGATTTTGGAGCCCCCAAAAATAAAGTCAGCCACTGTTTCCCCACTATTTCCCATAAAGTGATGGTACCAAATGTCATGATCTTAGTTTTCTGAATGTTGAGCTTTATGCCAATGTTTTCACTCTCCTCTTTCATTTTCATCAAGAGGCTTTTTAGTTCTTCACTTTCTGCCATAAGGGTGGTGTCATCAGCATATCTGAGGTTTTGATATTGATAATCTTGATTCCAGCCTGTGCTTCATCCAGCCCAGCGTTTCTCATGATGCACTCTGCATACAAGTTAAATAAGCAGGGTGACAATATACAGCCTTGGCATACTCCTTTTCTTATTTGGAACCAGTCTGTTGTTCCATGTCCAGTTCTAACTGTTGCTTCTTGACCTACATACAGGTTTCTCAAGAGCTAGGTCAGGTGGTCTGGTATTCCCATCTCTTGAAGAATTTTTCACATTTTGTTGTGATCCACACAGTCAAAGGCTTTGGCATAGTCAATAAAGCAGAAATAGATGTTTTTCTGGAACTTTCTGCTTTTTTGATGATTCAGCAGAGGTTCACAATTTGATCTCTGGCTCCTCTGCCTTTTCTAAAACTAGCTTGAACATCTGGAAGCTCACGTGTCATGTATTGTTGAAGCCTGGCTTGGAGAATTTTGAGCATTACTTTACTAGTGTGTGAGATGAGTGCAATTTTGAGGTAGTTTGAATATTCTTTGGCATTGCCTTTCTTTGGGATTGTAGTGAAAACTGACCTTTTCCAGTCCTGTGGCCATTGCTGAGTTTTCCAAATTTGCTGGCATATTGAGTGAAGCACTTTCACAGCATCATCTTTTAGGGTTTGAAATAGTTCAACTGGAACTCCATTACCTGCACTAGCTTTGTCTTTACTGATGTTTCCTAAGGCCTACTTGAATCACATTTCAGGATGTCTGGGTCTAGGTGAGTGATCACACCATCGTGGTTATCTGGGTCATGAAGATCTTTTTTGTACAGCTCTTCTGTGTATTCTTGCCACCTCTTATTAATATCTTCTGCTTCTGTTAGGTCCATGCTACTTCTGTCCTTTATTGAGCCCATCTTTCATGCTATTGAGCATGAAATGTTCCCTTGGTATCTCTAATTTTCTTGAAGAGATCTCTAGTCTTTCCCATTCTGTTGTTTTCCTCTATTTCTTGATCACTGAGGAAGGCTTTCTTATCTCTCCTTGATATTCTTTAGAACTCTGCATTCAGATGGGAATATCTTTCTTTTTCTCCTTTGCTTTTCACTTCTTTTCTTTTCACAGATATTTGTAAGGCCTCCTCAGACAACCATTTTGCTTTATTGTATTTCTTTTTCTGGGGGATGGTCTTGTTCCCTGCTTCCTGTACAGTGTCATCAACTTCCATCCATAGTTCATCAGGTAC
Organism: Antilocapra americana; assembly: GCA_007570785.1. Taxonomy (NCBI): domain Eukaryota; kingdom Metazoa; phylum Chordata; class Mammalia; order Artiodactyla; family Antilocapridae; genus Antilocapra; species Antilocapra americana. Next base: position 5,208,669 of record ML660200.1, on the reverse strand, counting down.
TATCTATCAGATCTAGTCCCTTAAATCTATTTCTCACTTCCACTGTATACTCATAATGGATTTGATTTAGGTAACATTTGAATGGTCTAGTGGTTTTCCCTACTGTCTTCAATTTAAGTCTGAATTTGGCAATAAGGAGTTCATGATCTGAGCCACAGTCAGCTCTGTCTTGTTTCTGCTGCCTGTATAGAGCTTCTCCATCTTTGGCTGCAAAGAATATAATCAATACGATTTTGGTGTTGCCCATCTGGTGATGTCCATGTGTAGAGTCTTCTCTTGTGTTGTTGGAAGAGAGTATTTGCTATGATCAGTGAGTTCTCTTGGCAAAACTCTATTAGCCTTTGCCCTGCTTCATTCTGTAGTCCAAGGCCAAATTTGCCTGATACTCCAGGTGTTTCTTGACTTCTTCCTTTTGCATTCCAGTCCCCAAAATGAAAATAGTATCTTTTTGGAGTGTTAGTTCTAGAAGGTCTTGTAGGTCTCTATAGAACCATTCAACTTCAGCTTCTTCAGTATTACTGGTTGGAGCATAGACTTGGATTACCGTGATACTGAATGGTTTGCCTTTGAAACATACAGAAATCATTCTGTTATTTTTGAGATTGCATCCAAGTACTGCATTTTGGACTCTTTTGTTAACTATTCTGACTAATCCATTGTTTCTAAGGGGTTCTTGCCCACGGTAGTAGATATAATGGTCATCTGAGCTCAATTCACCCATTCCAGTCCATTTTACTTCACTGATTTTTAGAATGTCAATGTTCACTCTCACCATCTCCTGTTTGACCACTTCCAATTTGCCTTGATTCATGGAGCTAACATTCCAGGTTCCTATGCAATATTGCTCTTTACAGCATCAGACCTTTCTTCCATCACCAGTCACATCCACAACCGGGTGTTGGTTTTGTTTTGGCTCCATCTCTTCATTCTTCCTGGAGTTATTTCTCCACTGATCTCCAGTAGCATATTGGGCACCTACCAACCTGGGGAGTTCATCTTTCAGTGTCTTATCTTTTTGCCTTTTCATACTGTTCATGGAGTTCTCAAGGCAAGAATACCAAAGTGGTTTGCCATTCCCTTCTCCAGTGGACCACATTTTGTCAGAACTCTCCACCATAACCCACCTGTCTTGGGTGGCCCTACACAGCATGGCTCATAGTTTCATTGAGTTAGACAAGGCTGTGGGCCATGTGATTAGATTATGTAGAAAATTATTTTCAAAATAATTACAAATAAGTAATATAATAGGATATATAATATTGAAATATATACATATCTACTTCTATACAATAATATCTTTTTCTAACCCACACACACATGCATGTACCGCACTGAAAACAATTTTGCTACAAATCACATAGAAAATTAATGTAAAATACAACAGCATTTCTCACAAAAGAAGCTGAAAATCAGAATGATTAGCATGAAGTGTACTGATAGACCAGCTTTTCTCAGAGAATTTGTTGATCTCTATTACCAAGATCAGTAGTTCTCAAACATCAGTGTGCATCAGAGTCACCTGGAGAATGTTAATTCAGACATGCTGGCACTCATTTTCAAGGTGTCTGACTTAACAAATCTCGGCTAGGCCCCAGAAATGTGTAACAAGTTCCCTGGTGACACAGATGCTGCCAATCCAGAAGAGACCCACTGGGAGCCAGTGAATTAAGAAACAAGGAACTTAGAGAGGGATTAGTTGCCACAAGGCTCATAACCTACAACTCGACCAACACAGTCTTGCTAAGGTTACTATGACCTCTACACTTAAAAAAAAGGAAAAAATGAAACCAAAGGATCAATTCTATTCCTTACCTTACTTGAGCTATCAGTAAATGATAGATCAAAACTACCTTCTTCATCACACACACACACACACACACACACACAATGAAGACATCGAAGATGAAACAAACACATAAGCCCTCTATGTCTTTGCATACTGTATTTTCTTATTTTATTTGCTTTTGTGCTTGCAATGGCTCTATGCCATTTCTTCTGCCCTTCTGCACCCAACTTGTGTTGTTGCCTCATTTCTTTTTTGTCAGATCAAATTACACCTTTATTCTGTTTTGCATTCTAATCCTTACATTTGTCTTACTCTAGCTTCTATACTCAATATTTTCAATGCTCCTTAGCTGTTCTTTTCCTTTAGTTCCCCTGTTTACTTAGCATAAAAGCTTATTTAAATTTATGTCTGTATCTTTTCTGATCTGCATTTACCTCAACTATCATTTCCAACTTATCCATATTAACTTTAATGCACTATTTTATTTATTTCAAGCCAAACTGCCTATTTAAGCATTATGCTTTTAAAGCTTTAAAATACTAAAACTATAACCAAATTATATTTAAGCAAGTCCTAAAATAAGGCTCATAACAGTTGACCCATAAAACACAAGTCACTTTGTTTGAGGCTTTAGGGAGAATAAATGTACACTAATAAAAGACTAAATAGATAAAACTCATATGGTGATTATTTAAAAAATTTGTATCTATTTCTAAAAATGGTGAATTTAGTTTTTTAAATATTTTATTGTACATGATATTCTCTGTTGATAGTATTTTAATAAAGTTATTTGAAAAGAAAGTGCTAGCTATCTGAAAAGAAAACAAGTTTCAATCTACAGTTAGGAGAACTCTGGAAGGAAACCTGTATCTAGACAAATACTATATAAATGATAAGTTAGAAACTATTCACAGAAACATGTTTTTCAGATTTTTTACTCTTTTTAGCTTTTAAACATTATATTAAAATACAAACCTAGATTTTTTTTAATATAAATGTATATTGGCTAGTGGCTGGATGGGCTCCAGAACTCTGAATTCCAACAAGCCCCCTGGATTTCTGAGACACTGGAGTAGATTATACATTCTCAACAGGGGAATGTGGTCTAGAAAGATGTAAAACTTGCTTCTTCTTGGGAGAGATAGAAATCTTTGATATTAAAATGCATATGCCAAAGCTTTCCCCTATTGAACAAAATCCTATTTCTTAGTATTTAACTTTGTGAAAAAAGAGCAAAAAACATTTCCTATGAGAGCCTTAAGAAAAAAAGTTAAGAAACACAACAGTTAATCAATAAAGATAAGGGAGCCATAAAAACTTTGTAGATGAAAAGAATCCTGATCTGAGCCCTTAAAAAATGAGTAGCACTGAGAAAAGCAATGCAGAAGAGGAGGGGAGGTCCAATCAAGATCCATGCCCACTTCTCAAATGAACTGACCAGAACAACTAACTCCAGTACAAAAACAGGGTCAGGACAAATGTAAGAGCAAAACTTTTAATTCAAAATTTATTGAGCTGGATCATTACCTCAAAAGTGCAAAAGTTATTTTTATCTCAGGAGTGAGTAAGATAAAATCCTAGTTAAAACTGCCAGATGTCCAGAGCAGTAGGTAAAAGTGGCATTCAGAATCAGATCCAAAAGGCTTTGTGAATCCCACTATTGGAATCAAGACACTAATAGTTTAGGATCAGGAAAATCAAAACAAATTTCAGAAATGAGGTCCAAGATATATGAAGAAAAAAGATTTAAAACTTATAGGATGAATAATAAAGGGGATGGGGAGACGTTTACTTTGGGTACTAGTTACCTAGTAAATGAGTGTGTGTGTGTGTGTGTATGTGTGTGTGTGTGTGTGAGTGAGTGATATATACAGTGATTGCATAAATCAATATACAATCTGTTATCACCAGTCTATTCCCTTTATTAGCATAGAAATCACATTTTGCTGATTTACTACTATATCTCCATCAGCAGCACATAATAGATGTTCAGTAAACATGTGTTGAAGGGATAAATCTAGGACTTGGTAGGACTGTAACTGCTGTCTTTGAAAATCTAGCTTTGTCTTTTAAGACTATATACAGAAACTTTGTGAGACAGGGAACATTTCAGTATCTAACAAAATCTGTGCCTGTGCATGTATACCTGTTTGTGCACAATTTCTGGGCCCCCCTAGTTGCCTGGTATCCTTCTATAAAAGAACCTCTATGGCAAGCACTCAGGGACTTTGGCAGTTTTTGAATATTGATTTCTAGTTGGGAAACATCAAAATTGCTTTTAACAAGGTGGGAAAATCACAAGACATTTAAACTTGGATGTTCCTTCAAGACATTTCCTTGCCTTTCCATTGGCACAGTGTTTCTTATACTACCAAAATCTTACACTCAGAATTTCAACTAAGAATCCAGGAGGAAGTCAGAAAGTTTTTTCCAATTAGTGATCACTCCAAAACAAAATCAATTTTATGATCATGACCAAAATCTAAAATCAAGCCTATCTCTCCTCTAAAATTAATATGAAAATCTTAGACCCTTCCCTGTGAAATTTATGTTCTAGAGTTTTTACACCAAGTGTTTTTAAATAATTTAAAACAAATGAAACAATAGAAATCTCCATCAAAGCCACAGAAAATTTTCTCTAGAAATCACAATAAAACTTCTCTATGTGCATAATATTTTCACCAATTACAACCACCTAATAGGATTTAGTAGCATTTCTGACTGGATAGATGTCAAAATGATGCATATCAGGCTCAACAATCTTTTAGTACTACTCTTGAAAGAGCCACCACAAAATGAGAATGGGAAGCACACAACACAAAGCTTTCCTTCTCCTTCACTTTCTTCTCCTGTTTAATTACCTTTCATACCAGCAAAATCTTTTCAGAAAGAGTATCTTAAGGACTTGGAGCTGCAGAGGTGTAAAGCTAACTGCACTCTGTTTAAAGAAAGAGTGAGTCTAAGTACTGCACTCCACACACCCAGGCACCAGGGCAAGACAGAAGTTCATAAATCTTATGCTGGTCTACGGAAGTAAGACTCTGGTGCATGATGGATGTTTACCAAGCTACTCCTGAAACTCTTTCTGGACGCATGTGTCTATTTATAAGAGCAAGAGGCCCAGGGTTGTGCAATACAGCACTTGGTCACGCATTCAACAAGCTTATTTAGCATCATCTGTATGCAAGTCCCTTTGTGTAACCTGGATGATTTAGAATATAGACTTACTAAGGGCTGCTCCTGGATCGATCCTATGTGTAGACAGAGGCAATGGCTGGTAATATATCATGATTTAAAAAATACTAGATGGCCTCCTTTATCTAAACTACCACTTCTCATGGCCTGTATGGTTTGAATGAAAAACAGGGAACTCTGATTCTGACCAGGGAAATTTCTAACTGTACAAAGCCGAGGGCCTTAACTTTAGCAGCACCTCCTTTAGAAACCAGGGGATAGATAACAGACCACCACATAGATTCCATGTGTATTCTCTTGCATTATTTTGTTGATGATTAAGTTAAACAAATAAAAACAATTTCAGTTAAGACTGAGTCAGCATTCTCCCAGATTTTGAAAAAGGCAAGCATTCTAGTCTAGCCTAACTCAGTACAGGAAATATGAAATTCCACCTTAGAAGCCTGCCCCCTTAATCAGAGTGTAGCACCTGGATTCTTTCCAGGAAGCCATGGAGCACAATCCCCCAGGCTGTCTTCAAATGGTGCATTGTTCCCAAAGCAGAACCACTGTGGAAAATTCAAATCACTAAAGATAAATGACTTTGTCACAAAGAGAAGAATAGTGAGTTACACTACAGGATAGAAGAAGCAGGCCAAGATATTTAAGATATGATTTTATGCAAATTAAAGGAAAAAATTAACTGTAATCAAAAACTTCAGGCAGATATTCCCAGGGTTTTATGGCACAGAATGTCAATTCCCAAGGCTTAAATCTTGGCAGAATACCACAGTAAAAAGAACATGAGCTCTGATAACTGGCAGATCCAGATTGAAGCTTAGTAATGTAACTTATTCTCTTATTTTCTCATTCATACTACATCTATTTATTAGTTTACATGGATCTGTGAGAAATATTTAAATAAAGCAAACACAGCCTCTATCTTAAGGGAATGCACTATCTAGTTGGTGAAGAAGACAATAGATGTTTTTAAATGAGACCCAAATACATAAATATGATGCAGAGTATATCATGCAAAATGCTGGGTTGAATGAAGCACAAGCTGGAATCAAGATTGCAGAGAGAAATATCAATAACCTCAGACAGGCATATGACACCACCCTTATGGCAGAAAGCGAAGAGGAGCTAAAAAGCCTCTTGATGAAGGTGAAAGAGGGGAGTAAAAAAGTTGGCTTCAAACTCAACATTCAAAAAACTAAGATCATGGCATCCGGTACCATCACTTCATAGCAAATAGGTGGGGAAACAATAGAAACAATGAGAGACTTTATTTTGGGGGCTCCAAAATCACTTCAGATGGTGGCTGTAACCATTAAATTAAAAGACACTCATCCCTTGGAAGAAAAGCTATAATCAACCTAGACAGCATATTCAATAGCAGAGACATTACTTTGTCAACAAAGGTCCATCTAGTCAAAGCTATGGTTTTTCCAGTAGTCATGTATGGATGTGAGAGTTGGACGATAAAGAAAGCTGAGTGCTAAAGAATTGATATTTTTGAACTGTGGTGTTGGAGAAGACTCTTGAGAGTCCCTTGGACAGCAAAGAGATTCAACCAGTCCATCCTAAAGGAAACCAGTCCTGAATATTCACTGGAAGGACTGATGTTGAAGCTGAAACTCCAATACTTTGGCCACCTGATGCTAAGAACTGACTCACTAGAAAGGACCCTGATGTTGGGAAAGACTGAAGGTGGGAGAAGAAGGGGATGACACAGGATGGTTGGATGGCGTCACTGACTTGATGGACATGAGTTTGAGTAAGCTACATGACTTGGTGAAGCCTGGCATGCCGCTGTCCATGGAGTCGGAAAGAGTTGGACATGACTGAGAGAATGAACTGAACTGAACATAAATATAAACATTTGTGACACATAATAAAGAAAATACATTATACCCTATGAGTGTTAATGGGGGAATCATCTGATTTAGAGATTTAAAGAATCTCTGAGACTGGAAGGATAACGAATAAATTAAGCAATTCTTGTTGTGTGGAAAATAGCTCCAGACAGAGAGAACTATCTTTGCAAAATACTTTGGATATTTTTCATCTGATTAGTAAATATTGCAGAGAGGAGAAACTAAGATGGC